>CABHPR010141832.1:18416-33513 GCA_902168415.1 Peromyscus melanophrys
TATTAACAACCCCATTTAGAGCCATGATTTATTTCACTGATTTGGATTTTCTGCCCTTTTCTGAGGAAAAAAAAAAATTCTAAATATAGTTGAAAACGTTTATCACCTGAGATGCACCATTTGGAAAAGAAAACAGGAGAACATATTTTTAAACCATAAATTTCCACCATGTTCACCCCTTGCATAAATAAGCAGGCCCAGACTTTGCAAGAAATATTAAAGTTCATTTAAATTGCAAATATGACCTTATTAAAATGGCTCTCCCAACATGCCATAAACAAATAGAGTGTGTCGGTAATACTGCCAAACAACAGCACATATTCTCTACCTGTTCTATAATTAAACTGGAAAGATGGGAATTTTCACAGCTCTTAATGACTCAGAGATGGACAAAGAAAACACGTCATGTCAATGACTTGAGGTGAGGACAATGTGTCCATCTGGAGGGTCCCTCTAATAAATGGTTCATCACAATTACTCTTTGAAAGTCAAAATGAGTTCTTATGAACAGCTTGTAAATGTTATTATATTGTTGCTAAATTTAATGTGTTAGAAATACTTTTTCTATAGCTACCACATTCCCTCTTAACGTTAGCAGCTCAGCCATTAAGATTTACTATGTTTGGGGTAAGAATAAAAATGAAACAATTAGGAATAAGCTTACACCTGCAAATGGCTCGAAAGTGCTAATAAATTTCAGAATTAAAAGCCAAACAGATACGCTGGGCTGTTTACTGAGTTTATGGAAAATCCATACTTTAAGGTATATTTAAATTAGTGGGTTGTCATCAAGCAAATGGCTTCCTTTTGCTTAGAAAAATAACCGAAGGTTCTGTAGACTACGAAAATTCAATGAGGTTGAGATGAGTCTTGGCTTAGTTTTAGTTGAGTTTGGCAGTCATGGATTTATAAGTAAGTGCTCCCAAGATCTAAGGCAGATAGATGAGTTTTTTAAAAATAAAGTAAAAGTATTGGGGTGGACCACAAACACTTAAGTTCTCTACCAACATGGAATGATATCATCTCAAAAAAAAAACATGCAAAGTGCTTTCAACACCATTATGGCTTATTTCTATGTGATTTGGAGCTTATTCGGATGGATGTGATTTGAGACTTACTCATTGACTCATTGAATCAATGTTAACAAAGGACATGTAGTATCCAGAGTATTGGATGAGGCAATACAAAAGAGATCACCTTCAAAGTCTAGTCTGTGGATGCCTCCACTGAATCTACTACTTCTGCAAACTGTCAGTAACTGCAACTACCTACCTCCACTGCCTCTGAAACAGTCACGATTACAGAGGAAGCAGCAAGGAATCTTTGTCACATGATCTGCATCAGCCCAGAGAATCTCTAAGAGAACTCACCCGCAGGAGCAGACAATTATACAAGTCAGTGAAACTGACAACTGTGCCAATCAATTGCCACTTCCTAGGAGGTCTACAGTCTGATGTGCCCATCAGAACAAAAGGACTTGCTGCAGGTTGCCCAAATGTACGTATTTGGCTGCTGAGAGTGATTCCATGTTAGTCCAAGATTGCAACTGGGCCAACTCAAAAGACAAATACTAAATATATGTTTCTGACCTTGGCATATCTGATGTTAAATTATCTCTTTGAAGTTTCCCAGGGTTTTATGAGCATCTGCCTCCACTTATGTATGGTTGAAGTTTCACTGTTTTATCCCATTCGGTCCCACAACTGAGCATTAATTGAGCACCTTCCTTGAACTACAACAGAGTTAGATTCTATTATAGGTGCCACAGGGACCCATTGGAGAGTTAATGTGTAGGCTTATGCACCCGGCACAGCACGCACTCAATTATTCTTAGTTCCCACATAATTAAAGATTTGACTATAACAAGGCCACTAAAATAGAAAATAGAAAAATAAGCAAGCCATCAAGCTAATAGAGGTACTAAACTTAAACATTTCATTTTGTTCTCTATGGAAGCAGTTCAGAGCAAGGATTGTGCTTTAGTTCTTGTCATTTTCCCCCTCTCTGTAACACCAGAAGAGAAAGAAAGTTTTATATGACTAATGACTACAGTGCCCCCAGATTCTTCATTCAGAGAGGACCATTTTCTATGTTTGAAATGTAATGAGGAAAATATCCATCAATGCTAAGCGCTTGAGTGTGGCTGTTCCCAACTAATAAATCACCAACCTTGGTCAATTGGTTGATCCCAAAGCCTGACCAAGGAGATTACCATGCACCTCCCTTTGCTTTACAGTCCTAAACCACTCTAGCCACTGTGCAGAAGGTATGGGCATGAGCTGTAGTTTCTATGTCTACATGTGCACCTATGCCTACATGCAAACTACATATGCACATACATATATACATCCAAGGGTGCCAGTGCTACATCAATTATAATTTCCAACCCGAATTAGCAAAGCCCATTATTATCATCCGTCACACTGTCCTCTCATCCAACCCATCGACACAAGGACTCAACAAAATTGAAAGGTAATTCATTGAGCAGATTAGGGTAAAGCTCTCTGAATGGAATTCTAGGTGATCTCAATATTTACATAGAAGTTAAGTGATTTCCCCTCTCCCCAACCATGGAAGAGGAATCTCACTAGGAAGAGGAAGAGGGGTTTGTAAAGTAGTCAGGGACCCCTCGTGCACTAGTTACTCTACTGCTCCGTTGTCTCCACTCCAACTAAGAGCAATTGCCTTGCTCCTACTAATTCTGGCTCAGGAAATAAAATCAAGAGATTGGAACGAAGCAAAAACAAGAGGCAAATGTGATTTAAGCTTCGATTTTCCGTGTAACACAGCTTGAAAATAGCAAGCTCTATGATTCCTTCAGGGGATAATAAAAACACTGTGACGGATTACTCAGAGGGCTTAACAATAGGCTCCCACCCCACCCCCACCCCAGAGCCCAGTTTATGGCTCTATTATCCAGCAACCATGAAGAACTCAACCTTCCTAACCATGTCATTGTTTTTCTTCAACTTAACTTCCTGGAAGTAACCATTAACACTTCCAACAAGATAGGTGTGGATTTAATCTGACCTGAGCTGGCCAGGCAAGGTTTAATGGACAGAAGAATTTGAAACATTTGTCTCTCGAGAAGATCAGTCAAGTTGAGAATCAGGTGGCAAATCATCACCTGCAAAGGCCGATACAGAGGCTGAAAGAGGGTACATGAAATGCAGAGGTGGGACATACATTTCAACATGAGGTCTCCAGTGAAGAGGAAGAGGTTGAGCAAGAAGGAGGGCCATAGGAAAGGGCTGAAAGGGCTGAGAAGACTGGGCGCTGTTCTGCTGGTGAGAGTCCCACACTGTTTGGAAGTTTCCGAAGCTTGCATGGAGGAATTAAAGACAATCTTCTGTGACACTTGACGCTGCTACTTCTCTTTCCAAGAACATGTCCAGAACTGTTTCTGGGCCACCAAATTCCTCCTTACTCGAAAATAGCAGCTGAAAAGAAAATGGGTATATGCCAACAAATAATAAATGAATATACTGGTAAAAATGACCTGGGGCAGCAAGGTCTGGGGATAGTGACTTGGCAGAATGAATGTTTTTAAAAGACCAAAACATGTATTTTTGACTCAATAATCTATTAAAGCAAGGTTAAAGCTGTGATGAAGATTCATCTCAAATTTTGTATATGTAATATAAAGTTTGAAAGAAACTAAATGGCCAAGAATAAGAAACCAATTCTAGAAAAGTATGCTACATTGATAAAATAAAATCATTTAGCTAATCAAATGAAAACAGATCAATATGGATTAACATGAAACCAAGTTCCATTATATTAATCATGTCTTAGAGTTCTATGAATGATTCTAAAATTCTGATAAATTTTATAACATACATACAACCCACACTATTATTACATAGCCTCATGTGCACATTTATAATTATAGATAAAATGTGTTTATCTCTGAATGGTGGGATTAGAAGGGCATTTTTTTCATTTTTGATTATCTACGTTTTATCATTTTGATTTGATGAGCATATATTTCTTTGGTTATTAATAAAATGTTATGAAGATAGAAAAATAGCTCTGTCAGTAAGGGTTTGCTTTGCAATTAAGAGAACCTCAATTAAATCTCCAGGATTGCTGGGCGGTGGTGACGCACGCCTTTAATCCCAGCACTCAGGAGGCAGAGGCAGGCGGATCTTTGTGAGTTCAAGGCCAGCCTGGTCTGCAGAGTGAGATCCAGGAAAGGCGCAAAGCTACACAGAGAAACCCTGTCTTGAAAAACAAACAAAAAAAATCCAGGATTCACATCTGGATTGTCTGGCATAGTTGGATTCATTTGATTGCCAACAACAGGAAGGAGTAGAAAAGTGGGCACCTGGGGCTCACTGGTCAGCTAGCCTAGCCTACTTTGTGAGTTCCAGAACTGTAACACAAATCTTAAAAGGTCTTATTAATATAAAAAAAAAAATCCAGAGCCAGATATTAGGGTGAAAGCTGAAAGATCAGAGAAACAGAATAAGCCAGCCATGTTCTTACTTCTACAAAATCCTCAGCCTCAAGAGAGTGAGTTCCTGTTTCCTCATACCTTGTGTACCTTTCTGCATCCTGCCATATTACTTCCTGGGATGAAAGGTGTATACCATCACTGCCTGGCTCTGTTTCCAGTGTGGCCTTGAACTCACAGAAATCCAGACATAGCTCTGCCTCCTGAGCAATAGGATTACGAATGAATGCCACCACTGTTTGGCCTCTATGTCTAATCTAGTATCTGGCTCTGTCCTCTGATCCCCAGATAAGTTTATTAGGGTACACAATACATCACCACACAGAACAGTGGGAGATTTTATCTCAGGAAATCAGGTAACTGATCCATAAGAAACAATGCTGGAGGCTATTTCCTGGCTTCCATGAACATATGTACACACATGAACCTGTAACACACACACACACACACACACACACACACACTCCCCAAAGAAGTTAAAAGACAGCTCTTGAAGAAACTACTAGATGAAACCAGTCTAAGAGCAAAACCTATCTCCTCACAATATGATCTGCGAAGGAAACGGTTTGGTGTGTGGTTGTTATCAATCTATTGACATTAGTTTGGACATTTTAGTGAAGAAAGGCCAAAGACAGCCTGGAAAATAAAATTCACAGCCCGCTAAGCCTCAACTGTCTTCAGGTTATTACTCACAATCAGATAACAATGAGAATCGGGGGCAAACAGCAGGTCCAGCCATACATGAAGGCATCAGGGACAGCCTTGTGTTTGTATTACTGCAAGAGAATGTATACCACTTACACTCCGTGTGAACAAATTGAACCTGGCAAGTCAGAGGGGATAACAGCAAGTCCCACTGGAGGCTCTCATTGGTGCTGAAAGCGCACACCCTCTGAAAAGGGATGCTCTTACTACGCTGCTTAATAACAGTAGTTAGATGAATGACAGAAAGCACATCAAAACTACATTACCCACTGAATAGGGAAAAAGCTAAGCAGCACACCATTTATTAACTGGCGGGGAAAATGATTATAGGGTAAATACAAACAACTCTGGGAAATGGCAATGGAGAGATATTAAGGAAGAAAGAAAGGTATTAACAGTCAAGGAGAGGGTAGAGAATAAGGTGCGGAAAGGGCAGACAGCTGATGGTAAAGCCGAGGAGAGGAGCTGGCTCCAAACTCAACCTGAAAACCCACTCACAGTGTTCTTAACACCACGGCAGCCATGATGAGAAACAAAACAGAGCTCGTTCATGCACACCAGGTTGAACACTGCGGAAATTAGAGTGCTGGCACAGTCCAGGGAGGAATGGAATGTTTACACAGAAGCATCTACTAAAGTACAGGAAAGAGGCTGGGTGCAGACCAGTCAAAGGAATATAATGGCTGCCTGCTGGGGGTGGGTTGGGGGGTAACCCACAGCCGGTGGGTAAATGAAGCTTAGGCTTTCCTCTTATCTCTACCATTCTAGAAGAATCTCCGGAGTTACAGTATCTTTAAAGTCTCCCTGGAAATACTGATTCCACTCTACCAACTGCTCGCTGTTTGTCTTGGACATCTGGATGTGCAAACTCCTACTCCACATGATACAGTCCCAAAGCCAAGTTTTGTTTTGTTTTGTTTTAAATCGGTGACTTTGCTGGTGAGAGTAATGATGTACATTCCTGAGCTACATTCTCTGCAACATTTATCTCCCTTGTTTGTAGGACAGCGCGTTTGCTGATGCATTCCTTATGAATAATTCTCCAGTACCCTCAACAACTGGGATTCATGCAGAGTTTAAATATTAGCTTCCATTTATTTAACACCTGCTTCGAACTCCCTGCTGGTCAAACTGCATATGTGATCACTGTTGTCTCCTAGTTCCTCACGCTTAAGCCTTCATCCCTTGACCACTATAATCTCAAAGCTTCTTCATAACCTGAGTGGTACAGAAGTGATTCCTAAGATGTGGTATTATCATTTCCACTTTTGTGTAACAAAACTAAAATACATAGACAGTGTGGAACTCCTAAGAACCTCCAGCTTGCCATGTCTGCCTGCATGCTGAAGACCTGGATCAGAGTCTGTGTGCTCCCCAAAATACCAGAACATCACTCTAACTCCATACATGCTCTTCCTCTTAACCTTTTCCTAGAGGCTCCTTTTAAACATTAAAAAAAGGTAAAACCCCTGAAACTCAGAGGAATAGCTATTACAAGACAAAATAGCTGGTTGTAAGAGCCAGCTAGTTGCCTAGGTAATAACAGCACTATATACTGGCACTAGAAAAATCATTTGGGGCAAAGGATGCAGTCAGGCTCTTTATAAACTGGTTTATAAACCCTTCACTTGTTATGTTGTCAGAAGGAGAAAAGAGTACTTGAGATTGTTTCAGAAGGAAGCAGATCATAGCTGAGTCCCTGAGAATTGCATTCAATGTGTTACACCTTCACAAAAAACAATGCCAGTGTAAAGAGCCCATATTCCTAGATGATGAGAGGCCATCTTTTGAGAAAACTAGCCCAGGTGAAGAGCATATGGAAGCCTGAGCCAAGAACCCATCAAACAACTCAGAAAGATGTGGAACAAATGTGGTATGTTATTACCTCCTGGCATGGCCACAGCTTGGCCAGATAATAAACACATCTTACTTTGCTGCACTATAGTAATAGATGAGATATCCCTCTTATAACACTGCTATCTTATACAGCAAAAGGTGTTCTTGAAAACTGCAATTAAATTCATCATTTAATTTACTTGGGGTTGATGAAAAGAAGATAATTAGGGTAGGCTAAATCTAATATATACATGGAAAAGCCAGAGAGTTTGAGCCAGTTGGTGGCAGGACAAAAGAATCAGAACTCAGTGGAGATGCATCCTAAGGGATACACGCCAGCTGTCCTGATGAAGGCCGGCCTGTGAGAAGATGTGTGACAAGCTACTGCCAGTAGCCTATAGTATCTGTAAGTTCTTGATGACAGCAAGTGGAAGACTCACTTCTAGGTCACGAGAAATGATTCTGGCAACGACCTGAATGAGCTTAGAAACATTCCTCCCAGACTCTTATTGTAGACTGCATGCTCTTTGAGACACTTGAGTATGAAACCCCTGGGCAGAGAGCCCAGCCAGGCCATGGATTTTCTAAGAAACCAAATAACCACTATGTTAAGGCCCTAGGTTGTGACAATGTGTTGTTACACAGCAATAGAAAGCTAGCACGGCCCCTTTATTCCTCCCCCAAACACACAAATTAGTTATGCACGATCGATGGATGATAGGTATAGACATATGGAACATGCTTGTCACAAGCTCTCAAAATCATGTATTCCATAGCATAGTCCCAAAACTCTCCTAAAACCTGAAAGAGAAAAATGTAAAAGACACACTTGCTTTTGATAACTGATTGTTGAGTTCCCTTCTAATTCTAAGATTATTAAGACTCTAGAATTGTAAGGGCAGGTATGATTTGACACATTCTGTTCTATGATTTATTATTTACTAACATTATATCATATGTAAACATATACATACACACAAACACACATTTTAAACAAAGTTATGCCACTTGGGCTGAAAATGCTCCCCATAAGGGCTGAAAACTATCTCATAAAAACTCCAATACCCCAGACATGAGAAACCTCCACTAGAGTTTTTGGTCAAGGTAATCCAAGTCATACTCACTATGCCATGGCCCCAGTTCACAAATATTTATTGAGGACCTGATAAATGCTAAGTATTATTCTAAGCACTGGACACATAATGGCAAATAATTATTTTTGGGATATCTTGCTGTTTTCATCCTCTGTGGTCAGGCTGGACAATAAGTGAGTAAACTAATAAATGGACAAGATAAATTCCGATTTTGTAAGTTTTAGGAGGGAAATAAAGATTAGAATAGTGACCAGTGAAGCAGAGGATGGCTGCTATAGGCTGAGACTCTATTAATACAAATAGTCCCATCACTACAGTTGTGAGGAATCAGCACCCCAAGTAGAAAACATCATAGAAACAAAGACCTGAAGAAGAAATTAAATGTTAGGGTCCACGTGGAAACTGTCACTCAGAGAAGCTACAAGCCCAAGTTACCAGCCAGCTGACCACAGACTTAAATGCCTTGAACATTAACCACAATACTTTTGAGCAAGAACTGAGAATCTATGACTCATGAGCCAAGTCCAGCTGCGTTTGTATTGCCCATGAGCTAGCAACAGATTTTATATCTTAAAAATGGTTGAACAAAAGACAAAAGAATATTTCATGACATGAGAAAACTATGGGAAGCTCCAACTTTGATGGCCCTCAATAAAGTTTTATTGATACACAAGCTATGACCACTGCATTAAGAATTCTCTATGGTGACTTATGGGCATAGTGGTTGTAACCAAGACTGGAAGATCCAAGCAGCATAATATATTTTATACTTAGCCTTATTCAGAAAAGTTTGTAAGTCCCTATTCTGCATAGTATCATCAGACTACTTAAGTGAGTAAGGAATATCTATCATCAATAAAAAGCCCTGGCTCCCACTATGAAGCCACTGAGGAAAGCTAGAAGCTGAGTTTGCCCACAGCTGGAGATCATAGGTAGCCAAAGTGACTGAAGGCCCATGGGGTGATGCTGCTCTTGGTCTTGTGTGGAGAATTATTTCTGCTACTTCAGTTCTTCTTGTCTTGTCTTTGCCTTAGGTAGAAGGTTAGACGAAGGTGGGGAAGTAGAAGTGAAGAACTAGAGAGAGAAATGCTTAGGACACAGATGAGGTCACATGTCAGCAACAGAGCAAGGCAGGAGAAGCTACTCGTGAGCATGAGAGAGAGCTAGCAAACAGCACTGTTAGAGGGTTACTTGGGTACTATATGAGGAATGTGATGGAATCACACAAAGGGCAGACAATCTTGGCTCCTTATTTGTTAGCCCAATCATTTTCAAGATGCTAACCCTCAAGTTTTTCAAAAGAGGTAAGTCATTCTTCTCAAATGAGGGGCTCCTGGTATATACACCATCACCTCACCCTGTTCCTGCACATTACGGCTCATTTAAGTAGATGCCTGTCTTAGTTAGGGTTTCTATTGCTGTGATAAAACACCATGTCCAAAAAGCAAGTTGGGGAGGAAAGAGTTTATTCGGCTTACACTTCCACATTGCTGTTCACCATCAAAGGAAGTCAGGATAGGAACTCAAACAGGGCAGGAACCTGGAGGCAGGAGCTGATGCAGAGACCATGGAGGGGTGCTGCTTACTGGCTAGCTCCTCATGGCTTGCTCTGCTTGCTTTCTTATAGAACCCAGCACCACTAGCCCAGAAACAGCGCCACCCACCATGGGCTGGGCCCTCCCCCATTGATCACTAATTGAGAAAATGCCTTGGAGCTGGATCTCAAGGAGGCATTTCCTCAACTGTGGCTGCTGCCTCTCTGATGATTCTAGCTTGTGTCAAGCTGACACACAAACCAGCCAGTAAAATACCCATGTGTCTGCTTTCTGCACTAGAGTCATATGCTCGCCTTATAAACCCAGCACTTTACCCAGGATCTGCTCTTTGGTGAGCCCTCGGTGAAAACTTAAATGAATGTGTAAATGAATGCTATGATGATTAAATTGTGCGTGTGTGCGTGTGTGTGTGTGTGTGTGTGTGTGTGTGCGTGCAATGTGTGTTAAGGAGTGACAGTAGTGTATGCTTGTCTAGCACTTTCAAGGTAGAGGTAGGGAGATTGCAAAATTAAAGCCAGCCTGGGTTACATAACAGGTTTTAGGCCAGCCTGGACCACATAACAAGACGCAAAATAAAAATGAGCATGCCTGTGTGAAGTTTGACATTAATGAAAGCACCTAGGCCAGGACCCCGGGCATTTAAAAGGCCTAATATGTTAGTTTCTTTTCCTAATGAAAGAGGTAACATCAACTTGCCCCTCACATGGTAGCCACTTCAGTTGCACAAGCTTGTCATGCCAAACACCAAATGCACCTGCTCAAGTTCCATAAACCCCCAGGGAAAGGAAGAGCCAGAGCTGTTTCCTTGACAAATTACCCTGGTTGTTTCTTTCAAAAGCAGTTTGCAGACGATATCATCATGCATAAACAGAGCCTCCTCTCCGTGGTCTACTATCCTCACACAATGAAATCTTTCCAAGAGAAAACTGAGAAAGGGAAATATGTGTCGTCCTTGTGTACTATCCCTCATGAAGAATAGGCATCTGCTTCTGTTTTATTCTATAGTGAAAAGGATTCTGAGGCAATGATCAAAAGACTGTAACTCACATAGTCTAGTCTTAGAAAAGCTAGCTAAAATGTCAGAATGGTTGTGGAGAGATGTTAACAGAATCTCCATGCTCTCTGCACATTTCCAGACTCCCCTGTATACAAGGCCATCTTTAAAACCTTCCCTTTTCCACCTCGCCTGCTTCCTCCTCTGAGGGCAGCTACTCCTACAGCTACACAATTAAGAGACATTCCTGGCAAAGACAGAGAGGAGAGATGGCAGAGGCCAGGATAACAATGGTAGAGCTGGATATAGAGATAGAGGTGAGAATGAGAGACAGAGACATAGGAGAGAGAGATGGAGACAGGGAAACAGATGAGAGACACAGGTGGACTTAAGGATTGACTCACAGCATTGCATTGTGGAGATACAATTTCAACAAGAATGGAACAGCAAACAGGCTAAAATTCAGAGCCATTGAATTCAAAGCTACCTTCAAGCAGAATTCTCATTTGTTTGGGGAGGGCAGTCTATGTGGCACTAAAGCCTCTGACTAATTAGGTGAGGCACCCACAGGACTGAGGGCAACCTGTTCCATTCAGAGTCCCCAGTTGAAATGTTAATTTTATTCACTGCCCCACCCACAATCCAAAAAAAAGAAAGAAAGAAAGAAAATCTTACATAGATGCGCCCCACAATAATGGTGGACCAAACATCTGGGCACCAAAGCCTGGCCATATTGAAATACAAAATTAATGACCACATCAGAGGTTTCAGCCCAGATTGAGAAATGGGGCCCAAAGCATCCCATAACTCTCTTAAGGAGCCCTTCTGTAGTTTGCATTCTTTTAATGTTCTCAAAATCTCACATATTTGGCTTGAATAAATTTCCTAAATTTAAATATATGAAGTATAGAAAATAATCTCATTAATTAGATCAATTCTGCCCAGGAATAAAAAAGAAAAAGAAAAAAAAACCTACAAGACCTGAATTACTGGATATTCAGACATGCAAGCTTATCAGCTACTCCTTTTAGCCAAAAAAAAAGACAAAACAAATTAAAATTTCTATCTTCTTCTGGATTCATTTTATCAGATTTACATGATTAATAATCTATCTGCATTTTGATTATTGATATAGAATTAGGAGCCCAATGGAGTTTTGAATATGTGTTCTCCAGAAGGTCAAGTACATCTCAGGCAGCCAAGTTTTGGTTATTAATGAGGATTTTTTTTCAAATTTGTGTCTGATTCAGTGAATTCTACATCAGTCTTCCAAGCAGAATTTGTCTAACAACTTTGCCATGCATTTTGGTCTTTTATGCTGTTTTTCTAATGCACAGTATTTCCCCTTGGTGTAATCCCAAAGAAGAAGCTAGAAAACGCCCCTTCAATGTAGTCCATAAAAGACATGAGAGAAGAGCATATCAAAAGGACATGTAAGCATGTATCCAATGCAAGACCTCCATAACTGTCTGCTGAGTTGAAGTATAGTATCATATGAGGTCAACCTGGGGAACATTATGCAGGTGACTTCAAGTGCAAACAAAATTTCCTGACAGGCTAGACAAAGAAGATACCTTAGGGAGGTTTACCAAATGGGCAAGGATGAGTTATTCTAGGAATACAACCAGACTAGGGGAGTCTTCTTCTAAAGATGATTCATCTCTAAAGTTTCAAAGTTCCCCCACAGCATCATGTTGATGATGGGTAGTTTTGAGGTCTTCTCTTTTAGTTACCAGGGAGACAACCAAATTACAAGTTCTCTGAGGTCTCTTTGTGCATTTTACCACCAGTCATGTCTTAGATTTCTACATCACCATGCCTAACACTTTTCCTTGATAGTCACTTGTCTTCCATTCAGGATTCTCTTGAAAATACTCAAGTAAATGGCATATAATCATTGCAGGTAACGACATTCCTATCAATTTCATTTTATCCCCTCTTCATATCGTTTTCCTTGAACTGTACTGTTTGATGATTAATTTTGCTCTTCCCATAATTTGCACTCATAAGATAATAGAGTTCCATCCCTCTGATGAGGAGCTGGATAAATAAGAATGTGGCTTGAACCCCTCTGTGATCCCATCTCTGGGTAGGGCTCAGGATTGAATACCTTTGAATATATTGCCAAGATATATACATTTCCGGGGAGGCTCTCAGATGATGAGCAGAAACCCTACAAAATACATTGGAGGGATAGGAAATCCGAATTCTAACACTTGCTTCCATGTCTAGGAGACTAGTCAAGTTGCAACCTCAGTTTCCCAACTAGAAAAGCAGGTCAGTTCCACATACAGTGCCTATGCATCGTGTGTGGCACTGTACTGGCTTCTGAGATCAGAAAAGAAAAGATATGCTGGCTGTAGAAATCAAGCGCTTTCAGAGAATAGCTTCAGAAAGATATCAAACAAAATAAAGTATTGCCTGTACTTATGTACTTTTTAATAAGGGTTATGGCACATTCATACTCAGTTTTGATAGAGAAGACAGGTACTCAACCTGGCTGCCTTCCCGTGCAGCTCAGTTGTGCTCACATGAAAAGCTGTCTTCAGAGTTGTCTCTACAAGGCACAGGAAGACACATGTGTCTTACCAGGTAGGGATTCTGATGCTCATGGAATATGCTTGTTAGTTCTGGCTGGCTGCCAACAACCAGTTCTTCCAATTTTGCCAGGACATGTACCTCACGATGTTGTTCTCCCCGCTTGCAAGCAATTGCTGAACATACAGGCAACTCAATACCAAAGAGCCCCAAAAGATTCCGATAAGAAGGCCAAGGGCATCGCAGATCATACTAACTTAGACCTCTGCTGATCACTGGGACATGCCTGCACACCACACTAGACTTCAGAGCAAAAAGAATCAAGTAACAAAGGTAATTCCTGAGCAGACGTGCCTTTTGTACTTTCTTAACGCCAGGCATGTGATCATGCAGAGGTGAACACTGAAATTTATGTCATGTATTTACAGCACATGCTCTGTGTGCTGACTTCAAAGCACGTGATGACCAAATGCCACAAGGCTTCCTCCTAAATGCACCGCGGACCCAATAAATACATTAATAATTGACATTTGTTTGACATTTATTGGCTTCTCAGGGCCATATGGTATATGAAAGACAGGCCACTTGAATTTTAAACAATATACTACTGACATAGTTTGGATTATTGTTTAAAAATAGTTTCAGCTCTGAGCTATCCCTCCCCGCCCCCAGTACAAGTAAAATAAAAGGGATGCCTTTCGATCAGCTGCACACATGGATTCTGGTAGGTGCTTGAGGGAGGATGGAGACAAATGCCTACTTCTTTCCTGTGGGACAGAGAGGCAGCGTTGCTGTGGGAATTCCTCCTCCTTTGGTAGCCTGACCTTCTGTCTTGTAAGAGGGTATCCACTGCTCTGGAGTTTTAATGGCATCCAGTTCATTTGGGGTGAGTTTAACAAACTGCACCACAGACCAGTCCATAAAGGCTGTCCCGTGATACAGGTGATGATTATGCTCGGATGTCTCCCGGTGCTTCTGGGCCGAGTCATGTCAGCCTTTCCAGTGGAACCACCTGCACCAATAGTCAAGTCCTGAAAGAGAAGCCTGAGGCTGAGGCTAGACTTGCTTCCGCCAGGCATCTTGTACCAATATGCTACGGCCAATTGAGGAAGCTGTATCTCATCTTCAAATGGCTGAGCTTTCTACTGCAGCTCTTTAAAAAGGGCTGTTTGTAATTGCAACCAGATTGTCCCCCCGCCAAACACACCATAGAATCTGGCAATAAAGGTAATGCTCTTCTATAAAACAACAGTTTCATAAAATGATCGGAGCCTGGCCCAGTGTCCTAAACACTTACCTACCCCCTTAAAGTGTTGAATTAGATTAAAGTGCCGTGGGGACGTAACTGATGGAATGTTTCAAAAATCATAAATGCAGGAGGTGGGATTCTAAAGTGGGATAATGGGGAGAATGGAATAATGCAATAAAAGCTAGCTCAAACGCTCAGTCTGATACCTGATTTATTGTTTTAATATATGCTGTAAAGGCCATGCTTGAATATCCAGCAGTATTTTATTGATCAAAGAGTCGTGCTCCTAACAATGAGTGTTTAACAACAGTAGACAGAATGTGGTGGCACACACAAACAAAGCTGGCTTGGGGGTGTTCTGTAAAAAGGGAACAGGACAGAAGTGGGGGGGGAGGTTGAGAGGATGCATTGCAGGGGTGCCTAAGAGCCCTTATGAAAACCCCACTTCTCATCTGCCCAGAATGGCTCTGCAGCTTTTAGAACTGCCTCTAGCCCAGCACAGCCCAACTAACTGGATACATTTTGGAGACCCAGGTGAATAATCTCAGACCTTGAGACCAGTCTGAACTTAACTGTTCCATGTCCTCTCTGAAGCTAGTGGTGGGAAACTATATCATCAGGGTGTAGCATGAATCTTAAACAGTCTTATTAATAAAATCAAACCCGAGG
>CABHPR010141833.1:5899-35819 GCA_902168415.1 Peromyscus melanophrys
GAGTTCCTGCCCTGACTTCCTTCAATGATATAATATGACCTGGAAGTGTAATCCAAATAAATCCTTTCCTTGAATAAGTTGCTTTTATCCTTCTAGTTACAATAATCTTCCTAGCCTGGTCTCACTGACTCATTTAGATTGACTGACCAGTGAGACCCGGGGATCCTTCTGTCTCCACGTCCCTAACGCTGTGATTATAGGCTCACACCACTGTGGGCAGCTTTTAAAGACTGTGGGTTGGGCAGGGGACACCTTACCTATTGAGTCATCTCCCTGGCTATAGGATAGATTTTTAAAAAATTATATTTAAACCAAAGAAAATCAAAAGATCTTAAGCCAGGAAAGCACAGCTCATATACAGAAGGCTCACGTGTAAGCCAAACTCAGGTTACCCAGCAGTGGTTTTGAAGAAAGGACAGCCCCCATCTCACTTCCACCAATATAGACTGGTTTTCCTGGACTTCCTGTCAAGGGCATTGCATATGCGATGCTTTGTTCCTCTCCACCCACCATGTGAAATTCATCCACGTTGTCACAGCGGACAACGGCCGGTGCTTTTTAAACATTTCTGTGGGGCATTTGCCTTGTGAGGGTGTCATAATTACTCTCTCTTCCCCGTTGATGGGTGTTTGAGTTATGTCCAAGTTCTCGCTGTTGTGGATAATATGCTGCTACAGAGCTGGGTGTTTCCTTTTCTCTCTTTTAAATGTTTCATGTAATATGTCTCCAGGAATATTGTGAGCCTTTTCTCCATGGAAAAGTGATTTTAAAAAAAGTGATAAAAAGTGATTTAAAAAAATGTGGTAAACCAAACACTAGCCTCATGACAGTGTCTTGACTTCCTGTCCAGAAAAGTTCAAACCTTTAAACACCTTGCTGCATTTGTCCCATGCGTTTTACTGATTTTTGTCCCCTTGAAGACTTTTGACAACAGCTAATTTTGCCCCTGTGTGATTCTTATCCTAGTAAACTGGGCACACATAGAAATCACACCTAATTCCTTAGAAGGACAACACATGCCACAATAAAAATGTGAATTTGACTTTAGAAACTTCTTGAATTTCAACATGCAAAAACACACAGTGTTGGTTAGCCTGTTGGTTAAGAGCAGACAAAGAAGAGGCCAAGGACTTCAAAAATACCCACAGATTGGTAAAAAATCTCTACTGTGTGTTATACAGTCACATCTGATTAAACAGAGTTTCCCCCAGGGTGGTCTCTCTGGAAGTGCAGTTTGTATGTCAATAGGTAGACCTTGACAATGTGAGCAGGCTGAACTCCAGTCTTGGGAACACCAGCTCTGTGATAGCCTGGGAAGGGATAGCAGGAGCTCACTCAATGAAAGTCAGATAGATTGGGATGACCCGGTTTTGTGGACTTAAAGGAATGTGTAAAATGTTGAAATTAGTCTGATAGCTTTTAATGCCCACGTTAGTGCTGGGGATTCCCTTCAAAACTAACGTTATCCATTTTGCCTGCTCTTTTTATAGTTCTCTGTGCCAAGATGGGATGTGATCTGTTTCAGTTGTCACCTTCACGCTTGTCTATCACCCCTCTTCCACTGTCCTGTGTGTTCCCACTCCAGAACCACCACATAAATCAACCATTACCTCTCAGACGACTGTCTGTTCCTCCAAAGATCCCTGTCAGTTTTCACACAACGCCCAGGTTACTAGGATGTGATCAAGGGAGAAGGGAAGGAAGTTAACTTGAATCAAGACTTTCTAGGCCATATCCCTAAGTTCTTGTGACAAGCAGAAGACTCAGGGGGAAGAGTCCTGCAGGCAGACAGTTCCACAACTGCCACTACTCACTGGACTCTGTAACCTACAAGAGCCATCCACCACCCAAATCCACCAAACTCATCATCATCCCCTTGGCCAGCCATCCCAGGCAACATCAACAGCCCCTAGAGGCACAAGTACCACTTGCACCAATTGGAAGAAGAGGTGAGTGACTGGTCCCCCAACCCAACAGCCCCAATATCTAGACCCTAAGCCCCAAGGCACATGCTGAGCCCCTCCCCCTTCCATCTCAGCCCCAGCAGCAGGCCAGAAGGTAAGAGTCCTGAGAGTACGTCGCTCTACTACTGCCGCCACCCATTGGATCTGTAACCTACAAGACCCACTCCATTGTCCAAACCCACCAAACCATCATCCTCCCCCTGGCCAACCATCCCCGCCTACATCCGCAGCCACTAGAGGCCCAAGCTCCAACTACATCAGTTGGAAGAACAGACACACTCTGATGCCCAATCCCACCTACCCCAGCAGCCTCCCTGTGAACAGCCCTCTCCAGCAACATCAGCAGACCCTATAGGTACAAGCACCACCCACACCAGTTGGAAGAACAGGCACAGGCAAAACTTACACCAGGTTGAAAAACAGACTCCATAGGCACAGGCACAACCCACACCAGTTGGAAGAACAGACCCCATAGGCATAAGTAAAGCCACACCAGCCAGAAGAACTGGACATATGCTGGATCTAGGCACTCAAACCCCCTCAGCTGAGACAACCTTACTAGACCTGACAACCAGCCAATCACCAGAACCCTTAGCCATTCAGACAAAGAGACAAGAAAGGAACAAAGAACCCATCCAACAAAAGCATCACAAGAATCAACACCTGTTCCTATAATTATTCCAAACCCAGATGGGTAAACAGTAGTGTAAGAATACATTCAACAACATAAAGAGCAATATGGCACCACCAGAACCTAGTGGTTCTACAACAGCAAGACCTGAACATCCCAGTGCAGATGAAGAGGAAGAAAACAACCATAAAAATAACCTTATGAAGATGATAGAGGCCTTTAAAGATAAAATGAAAAATTCCCTTAAAGAAATTAAGGGAAACACAAACAAAATATTGGAAAAAATCAATAAATTCCTTAAAGAAAGCCAAGAAAAAAGAATCAAACAGGTAAAGGAAACAGTTCAAGACTTGAAAATTGAAATAGAGGCAATAAAGAAAACACAAACCAAAGGAATTCTGGAACTACAGATGAAAGCATAACCAACAGAACACAAGAGATGGAAGAGAAAATCTCAGGGCATTGAAGATACAATAGAGGAAATAGATTCATTGGTCAAAGAAAATGTTAAATCTGACAAATTCTTAACACAAAAACATCCAGGAAATCTGGAACACCATGAAAGGATAAAACCTAAGAATAATAGGAATAGAAGAAAGAGAAAAAGTCCAGCTCAAAGGCACAGGAAATATATTCAACAAAATCATAGAAGAAAATTTTCCCAACCTAAAGAAGGACATGCCTATGAAGGTACAAGAAGCTTGCAGAATATCGAATAGATTGCACCAAAAAAATCCTCTTAACACATAATAATCAAACACTAAACATATAGAATAAAGAAAGAATATTAAGATCTGCAAAGGAAAAAGGTCAAGTAACATTTAAAGGAAGACCTATCAGAATTACACCTGACCTCCCAATGGAGACTGTGAAAGCCCACAAGGTCCTAGAGAGAAAACACTAGGAGATCATGGATGCCAGCCCAGACTTTTTTTTTTTTTTTTTTTTTTTTGGTTTTTCGAGACAGGGTTTCTCTGTGCAGCTTTGCGCCTTTCCTGGAGCTCACTTGGTAGCCCAGGCTGGCCTTGAACTCACAGAGATCTGCCTGCCTCTGCCTCCCGAGTGCTGGGATTAAAGGCGTGCACCACCACCGCCCAGCAAGCCCAGACTATTATACCCAGCAAAACTTTCAATCACCATAAACAGAGAAAACAAGATATTCTATGACAAAACCATATTTAAACAATACCTATCCATAAATCCAGCCCTACAGAAAGTATTAGAAGGAAAAGTCCAACCCAAGGAATTTAGTTGCACCCACGAAAACACAGGCAATAGAAACTTCACACCTGTAAATCTCAAAAAGAGAAATATACATACACTACCACCAACAACAACAAAACCAAAAAATAATAGGAATTAACACCACTGATTATTAATATCTCTTAATATCAATGGTCTCAAATCACCTATAAAAAGACACAGGCTAACAGAATGGATATGAAAACAAGATCCATCCTTCTGCTGCATATAAGAAACACACCTCAATTTCAAATTTTACTCTGACACATTACCTCAGAGTAAAGGGTTGGGAAACAAGTTGGTGTAGTTATCTTAATATCTAACAAAACAGACTTCCAACTAAAATCAATCAAAAGAGATGGAGAAGGACATTTCATATACATCACAGGAAAAATCCATCAAGATGAAGTCTCAATTCTGAACAGTTATGCCCCAAATACAAGGGATTCCACATTACTAAAGCTTAAAACACACATCAAACCACTCACATTAATAGTGAGGGACTTCAACACCCCACTCTCACAAATGGATAGGTCTGCCAGACAGAAACTTAACAGAGAAATAAGGGAACTAACAGATGTTATGATTTTAATGGACCTAGCAGACATCTATAGAACATTTTATCCAAACACAAAAGACTATACCTTCTTCTCAGCACCTCATGGATCCTTCTCTAAAATTGACCGCATACTTAGTCACATAGCAAATCTCAACAGATACCAAAAAATTGGAATAACCACTGTATCTTATCAGATCATCACAGCTTAAAGTTAGGATTCAACAACAACACAAATTACAGAAAGCCTGCAAACTCATGGAAACTGAACAATGTTCAACTGAATCACCACTGGATCAAGAAAGAACTTAAAAAAAAAAGAAATTAAAGACTTTCTAGAATTCAATGAAAATGAATGCACAACATACCCAAACTTATGGGACACTATGAAAGCAGTGCTAAGAAGAAAGTTCATAGCTCTAAATGCCTACTTAAAGAATTTGGAGAAATCTCACATTAGTGACTTAGCAGCACATCTGAAAGCTCTAGAACAAAAAGAAGCAAACTCACCCAGGAGGAGTAGACTCCAGGAAATAATCAAACTGAGAGCTGAAATCAATAAAATAGAAACAAAGAGAACAATACAAAGAATCAATGAAACACAGAGTTGGTTCTTTGAGAAAATTAACAAGATAGACAAACTCTTACCCAAACTAACCAAAAGGCAGAGAGAGAATATCCAAATTAACAAAATCAGAAATGAAAAGGGGGACATAACAACAGACACTGAGAAATCCAGAGAATCATTAGTCATACTTCAAAAATGTACTCCACAAAATTGCATAATCTAAAAGAAATGGACAATTTTCTGGATAGGTACCGCATACCCAAATTAAATCAAGAGCAGATAAACAATCAAATAGATCTATAACCTCTAAGGAAATAGAAACAATCATTGAAAGTCTCACAACCTAAAACAGCCCAGGACCAGATGGTTTCAGTGCGGAATTCTACCAGAATTTCAAAGAAGAGCTAATACCAAAATTCCTCAAATTGTTCCACACAATAGAAACAGAAGGAACATTACCAAACTCTTTTTATGAGGCTACAGTTACCCTGATACACAAACCACACAGAGATGCAAAAAAGGAAAGAGAATTATAGACCAATCTCCCTCATGAACACTGATGTGAAAATACTCAATAAAATACTGGCAAACCAAATCCAAGAACACATAAAAAAATCATCCACTATGATCAAGTAGACTTCATTCCAGAGATGCAGGGATGGTACAACATATGAAAATCTGCCAGTGTAATCCACCATATAAACAAACTGAAATAAAAAAAAAATGATCATCTTATTAGATGCTGAAAAAGCCTTTAACAAAACCCTACATCCCTTCATGATAAATGTCTTGGAGAGATCAGGGATACAAGGAACATTTCTAAACATGATAAAAGCAATATACAGCACACGGACAGTCAGCATCAAATTAAATGAAGAGAAACTCAAAGTGATTCCACTAAAATCAGGAACAAGACAAGGCTGTCCACTCTCTCCATATCTATTCAATATAATACTCAAAGTTCTAGCTAGAGCAATAAGACAACAAAAGGAGATCAAGGGAATATAAATTGGAAAGGAAGAAGTCAAATGTTCACTATTTGCAGACGATATGATAGTATATATAAGTGACCCCAAAAATTCTACCAGGAAACTCCTACAGCTGATAAACACCTTCAGTAATATGGCAGGATACCAGATTAACTCAAAAAAATCAGTAGTCCTCCTATATACAAATGATAAACAGGCTGAGATAGAAATCAGGAATGAACACCCTTTACAATACATAAATAATACAAAAATATGGGGTAACTTTATCAAACAAGTGAAAGACCTGTATGGCAAGAACTTTAACTCTTTGAAGAAAAAAATTGAAGAAGGTATCAGAAATTGGAAAGATCTCCCATGCTCTTGGATAGGTAGGATTCACATAGTAAAAATGGCAATCTTACCAAAAAGCAATGTACAAATTCAATGCAATCCCCATCAAAATCCCAACACAATTCTTCACAGACCTTGAAGGAACAATACTCAACTTCATATGGAAAAGCAAAAAACTCAGAATAGCTAAAATAATCCTGTACAAGCTCTACTACAGAGATATAGAAATAATAACCATTTGGTATTGGCATAAAAACAGACACATAGATCAGTGGAATCAAACTGAAGACCCTGACATAAATTCACACACCTATGAACATATGATTTTTGACAAAAAAAACCCAAAAATATACAATGGAACAAAGAAAGCATCTTCAACAAATGGTGCTGGCATAACTGGACATCAACATGTAGAAGACTGCAAATAGATCCATATCTGTTGCCATGCACAAAACTCAAGTCCAAGTGGACCAAAGACCTCAACATAACTCTAGTTACACTGAACCTATTAGGAGAGAAAATGGGAAATAGCCTTGAGAGCATTGGCACAGGAGATCACTTCTTAAATATAACAGCAGTAGCACAGACACTGAGATCAACAATTAATGAATGGGACCTTCTGAAACTGAAAAGCTTCTGTAAGGCAAAGGACACCATCAATAAGAGAAAACACCAGCCTACAGAATGGGAAAAGATCTTCACCAACCCCACATCTGACAGAGGGCTGATTTCCAAAATATGTAAAGAACTCAAGAAGTTAAATATCAAAATACCAATTAATCCAATTTTAAAAATGGGGTACAGATTTAAACAGAATTTTCAACAAAAAGAATCTCAAATGGCCGAGATACACTTAAAAAATTGTTCAATATCCTTAGCTATCAGGGAAGTGCAAATCAAAACAACTCTGAGATACCATCTTACACCTGCCAGAATGGCGAAGATCAAAAATGCTAATGACAGCCTATGTTGGAGAGGATATGGAGTAAGGGGGCCACTCCTCCACTGCTGGTGGGAATGCAAACTTGTACAGTCACTTTGACCATCAGTATGGCAGTTTCTCAGAAAATTGGAAATCAATCTACTTCAAGACCCAGTGATACCAATCTTGGGTATATATACCACAGGGACACTTGCTCAACTATGTTCATAGTAGCATTATTTGTAATAGCCAAAACCTGGAAACAACCTATATACCCCTCAACCAAAGAATGGATAAAGATAATGTGGTACATTTATACAATGGAGTATTACTCAGTGGTAAAAATAAATAAATAAATAAATAAATAAATAAATAAATAAATAAATAAATAAATAAAACAATGGCATCATGAAATTTGCAGGCAAATGGATGGAACTAGAAAAAAATCATCCTGATTGAGGTAACCCAGACCCAGAAAGACAAATACAGTATATAGTCACTCATAAGTGTATAGTAGATATAAAGCAAAGGACAACCAGGTTACAGTCCACAGCCCTAGAGAAGCTAGGTAACATCCCTAAGAGGGATGCATGGATCACCCTGGGGAGGGGAAATAGATGAGATCTCCCGTGTAAACTGGGGGCAGGGAGACTAGAGGGGAGGGGATGGGCATGGGAACATAAGGGATCAGGATGGTTGAGTTGGAGGAGGAATGGAGAGGGAGAGCAATTGAAAGAGATATCTTAATAGAGGGGGCCATTATAGGGTTAGGGAGAAACCTCGTGCCAGGGAAACTCTCAGGAAACCACAAGGATGACCCCAGCTAAGACTCCTAACAATAGTGGAGAGGGTGCCTGAACTGGCCTTCTCCTGTAATCAGATTGGTGACTACCCTAATTGTCATTATAGAACTTTCATCCAGTAACTGATGGAAGCAGATGTAGAGATCCACAGTCAAGCACTGAGCTGAGTTCTGGGATCCCAGTTGAAGAGAGGGAGGAGGGGTGATATAAGCAAGGGGGGGGGGGTCAAGATCATGACCAGGAAACTCACAGAAATAGCTGACCTGAGCTCATGGGAGCTCACAGACTCTAGACCGACAGCTAGTGAGCCTGCATGATACCTATCTAGACCCTCTACATATGGGTGACGGTTGTGTAGCTTGTTCTGTTTGTGGGGCCCCTAGCAGTGGGATCAGGACCTGTCCCTGGCACATATGCTGACCTTTTGGAACCTATTCCCTGTAGTGGGATGCCTCACTCAGCCTTGATGCAGGGGGGAGGAGCTTGGTCCTGCCTCAACTTGATATGCCATGACTCCAAGGGGAGGTCTTACCCTTTCTGAATGGAGAAGGAGGAGGAAAGGATGGAGGTGTGGAAAATGGAGGTGGGGGAGGGAACAAAAGAGAGGAAGGAGGGGTAACTATACTTGGTATGTAAAATAAATTTTAAAAATTAATAAAAAACTGAAAAGGCTGTCTCCAGATTTAAAAAAAAAAAAAAGACTCAAGGGACTGGTTAAGATTGAAAGGGGAGACTATCTCTCATGCTGTGTATATACAGGGCATACAAAGGCAATGGTCTAAGGAATCTCATAACTTTAGAATCGGCTGTCATAGGTCACAAGTTTCTACCAGGCATACAGGTATATGTGTGCATGCCGACACCTTGAAAACTGGGGTTTCTGTGTCATTCTGGAAGAACAGTGTTTATTCAGTGTTAGATAGAGAACTCAAGACTCCTGAGATCAGCACACCCCTTTGTTTTTATTTAGCAAGCTAAATTTGGAGATTCCTTTAAAGTGTTAATAAAGAAAGAAAGAGTAGTAACCATAGAAACACAGCATTGATCAATTCCGCTGGCAAACAGGCACCTTCTGTAGAATGATTTGACCTACTGTAGCAAGTACTTCTGCCTGAAGATCTGTCTCCTATAGGTCTGAACTATTCTGAACCATGGGCATTCACTAAGGTAACAGGCAACCCACTTAATAACAAGCATAACCAATTTTATTAAAAGTTAAAGTATACTCGGTACAAAGAAATGCCAGGGGTGGGGAAAACCCAGTGGCAACTGACCAAATCATCCACAGTGAAGGGTGAGAGTCACACCCCGGGACAAGATCAATCCTGAGACTATGAAGCAAGAAAAACAGACAAGCGCTGGCCACTGACTCTTTGCCAAGCTCTCATGCTGTATTTCATTTAGCCCTCATGACATCCTGTAAGCACACTCGCACACGCGCACAAGAACACACACACACACACACACACACACACACACACACACACATACACACACACAGCGCTAATGTAACACATGATCATGGTAGGAAAGTTGAAACAATGAGAATCAGAAGGAAAGCAAACATCACCCATTTTACTGTGAGGAAAACCAGTTGTGCAAGTTTGTGTATTTCTCTTCCCTTCACATAGCATTTGACACAATTAAATTTATAACAGATTTCTCGGGCTGGGGAGGTGTTACAGGGGATGAGGCAGTCATGATGAAAGTGTGAGGAGCAGAGTTCAAACTCCTAGAAATCATGTAAAGCTGAAGCATTCATCTAATTATTTTTTATCAATAAAACTTGGGAGCCAGATGTCAGAGTAAGAATCTGGTTGATCATCAAAGTGGTAGAGAAGTGACCAGTGACCTCCTTTCTCTCCTTACTAGGTATAAAAGGGCTGAGAATCTTTCTAAACCCCTCCCTACTACTTCCTATGTCTATATGTCCTTAGTCCTCCAAAACCTCTATGGCTAATTTTGGTCAGCTAGTAGCTAGCTCTGCCCTCTGATTCAAAGTCAACTTTATTGTCTGTCTCGGGAGTGTCAGAGTGCCATCAAAATATCCCACAACATAAAACCATACATGGGAGCATCCATCTGTAATACCAACACTCCTGCAGTGAGTTGGGAGGTAGAGCCAGGACAATCCCTAGAAGCTGGAGTTCAGATAGCATGGCTGTATGCAGTGGTGCCGAAGAAGAGATTCTGTCTCATGTGAAGTTGAAGACAAGGATTATCACTCGAGGTTTTCCTCTGGCCTTCATATGTGTGCCACGGAATGCACATGAGCATGTGCACACACAAACGTGCACGCACACACACACACATGCACATACACACACATTAAAATAAAGAATAACACAGATTTCTCGTGGTCCTGAACACTTTCCTTCATCATCAACAAGGACCTAAGGTTAGTCTATTCCTTTACTATTTATTTCTCACAAGTGCCTGGACAGTATCTGACTCTGTGAACACCTGAGAAATCCTTGCCTTTTGTGTGGGTGTGGCTGCTACACTAGCCAGCTCATTTGCACTCATTTTAAACATCCCTATTTATTAAAATGTAAAAGTTTTATTAGAATCTCCTATTTTTCCCCTGAAGACTAGTTTTCAGACATCAAATTGCTGAATTAATTAATAATAATCTGAATTAATTCTAGACCTTTCTAAATTCATACTGCAAATTGACAGCATGGGGATCTCTTCCACACAAAACTGGAGTTTCTGTTTTAAATGGCATCTTAAATATTACATATAAAATGATCTATGTTCGTATTACTAGCATGCATAATATATATATATAAAGTTTATATGTCTGTATATACAAACTTTTTTTTTTTTGTTTTTTTGAGACAGGGTCTCTCTATATAGTCCTGGCTGTCCTCGAACTCACTATTTAGATCAGGTTAGCCTCAAACTCACAGAGACCCACTTGCCTCTGCCTCCCAAATGCTGGGCCAACTACTTTTTATTTTAAATTATTTGTTATATTTTTAAAAATTACATTGTAGAGAAAGTGTTAGTAATAAAAATGAATAGTTATCCAGCATGTCTTTCTCTACCTAGTATCCTGTCCATCTGAGACAATTTTAACCACTTTAATTTTCATTTTCTCTGATATTAACTCTGTGTTACTAAACAATATAAACGTAGTCTTGTCACCTGAACTTCCTCTATGACCGATGGCTTAGCATGTTCACGTATGTTACTTTGTCTTTTCCTCCCTTCTCTGAGCACTGGATACTTTGCAGGTGCTTCTCTTCTGTTTTGATTTCCTCTGTGAATTAAAAAACTCACCCTAAACTGCCATTTTGTAGATCATCTAACTTCAACAATGTGTTTTGATTCTTTGGCTTATAGCAGAAATGTACTTTCTCTATCCTTTGCTCTGGCTCAAACTTCTACCTCTGATAGACATCATTTTGCGTGACCAAAGCTAATACCACGCACATTTTGACTTGTGATTAAGCATTTCAAGACTCACATGCAGATGGCATCTCTTTGTATTTAGGTGGCTGGTACTCCTGACTTGGTAGCTGTGTTCATTACAGAGCCAGAATAGTCTCCTGCTCCAAAGACAACGCTGTTCCCACTGAAAGAGAAAGGCCAGCATAAGTGAGGCCAAACAGATTCTCTCTGAATTTCACCCATTGCTCAAAATGAGAAATATTTGATGGGATTCATTGATGAGGCTGTATTAACATAGACTTGTGTTTGTAGGGAAGTTCTTAAGGATTTAATACCTTTATTAGTTACAGGACAGATCTAATTTCCTATTTCTTCTGAGAGTTTTGAAAAGTCTTGGTTTTCTAGAAATTTGTCCATTTAATCTTGGTTTTCAAAATTTCTGTATAACTTTTTCCACAGTGAAATAATAACTTCTGTGATATTTTAAATGATGTCTCCAAACTGCTTAAGCAGTGATAATGGGTCAAGTCTATTTGCTTGATCAGTCTTCATAAATACTTACATTTTAATAAGTATTTTTCAGAAATGGAATTGCCAGATTACCGGGCACAAATATGTTCTGTTTGTTGATGTACCAGTTTTTGAAAGTGGCCTCTGCTAACTGTGATGGTTAGATTTAATTTTCAAATTGACTCAACTTAGAATCACCTGGGAAGTGAGTCTCACTGAGGGATTGTCTTATATTGGTTTGGCTGGTAGGCATGTATGCAGAGTCTTAATTAATGTAACTGATGTAGGAAGACCCAGCCCACTGTGGGTGGCACCATTCCCTTGGCATGAGGTCCAGAACTGTATACGAGTGAAGAAATCAAGTGGAGCACAAGTTAGCAACAAGCAAGCAGATCAGCATGCATGCCTTTCTTTCTCTCTGCTCTTGACTGTGAATGTATTGTGACTGGGTGTCTGCAGCTCCTGCCTTAACTTCCCCACAATATTGGACTATAACCTGGACTTGTAAGCTGAAATAACTCTCTTACCTAAGCTGCCTTTTGTCTAGGTATTTTATCACTGCAGCAGAAACGAAACTAGCACATGAGCTTACAAGAATTTGAAATTCCAGTTTGCAGGTGACTGTGCCCAAACCTAGTTGTTGATCTTTTTCACATTGGTGACTCTGATGGATGTGCTGCTGCTGATGTGATTCAGCATCAGTGTGATAGCAACTTCCAGTATCTGCTCCTCTGTCTATGTGATGTTTATGAACCTTCTTTGTAAAATATCTGCTTTTTAATTTTGCTATTTATATATTAATCATCCCTTTTTTTAAACAACAGTTCTTTACATATCTTAGTTATGTGCCCTTTCATGGTTACATAGATTATCAAAGCCATCTGCTTCTTGCCTTACCTTGCCTTTCAAGTATTATTTGCTTTCTAATTTTATGTGCTCTTATTTATCAACTATGATGTGTTTGTGTGCTTGTGGATTGTTTTCATTTCTGCATCCAGGGCTTTCTACACCTTTCTCTACCACACAGCATTAGGGTTTCTTTCCTGTGTTTTATTCCAGTGGTTTCTGTCTTTCAGATTCAGATACATGATTTGCTTGCAATTGATTTCTTTTTTCAATATAGACATTCATCTGATCCAGCATCAGTAATGGGAAAGACAGTCTTGTTTAATTCCCTTGTTGTCAGCTTGAACATAAATCAAATGGCTGCGTTTGAGTCTGTTTTTGCACTTCTGTTATGCTTCTCTTGTAGATGTATCTCTCCTTGTGCAAGGCACACAATGAATTCACCATTATCGTCTTGTAATTAGCACTGGCAAATAATTGGGTGGGTTCTTCAAAGCAGCTTTTATTTAAGGCTATCTTGACCATTTCTAGACTCTCGTATTTCTGTTTAGATTTTACAATCAGCTTTTTGATGTACACTTTGCTCTCTCCAAATGTGTGGTCAGATTGTAAGTGACAATATATTTACTCTATAGAACAACTTGTGGAGATGTGGCCGACTGTTAATTAGTCCTCCATGTATGACTGATGTAGGTTTATGTAGGCTTTCTTTAATTTAGTCCCATCTATTGTAATTTTCTAAATAGAGGTCTTGCCCATTTTTTCATGAGATGCAATGCTACATATTTGATAACGTTTTTCCAGTTATTGATGTATTTGATGTGTTGTGTGTTTAAGGACAACTTGCAGAAGTCAGTGCTCTCCTTCCACTGAGTGGGTTCTTGGGATTGAAGTCATGTTGTCAGGCTTGGCAATAAGTACCTCACTGGCCCAATATTTGACAATTTTTGATGCCATTACAGATTATATAATTAATTTTTCATTTAAAATTTTTTTAACTGTTGCTAGTATATAGAAATACAAAATATTGCCCCTTTTCAATTCTAGGAATCAAACCCAGAGCCTCACACATGCTAGGCAAGTTCTTTACCACTGTGCCACACCCCAGACTGCAAGGTATGTGCACTGATAAGGCATTCAGTACACTTATGAATGATAATAGATTGTAAATTATTTTGAGTCTCCTGAACACAATGACAGCTTACCTTTCTAATCTAATTACTCATTTTCTTATCTTGTGAGCTAGGACCTCTATTTAATGTTCAAATAGTGGTGACATTAGACATCTTTGTCTGATTCCTGATCTCAGGAAAGCTAAGAAGGAATTGTGTCACTTCTGGAAGTACCAACTGAATGCCTAAGTATTTGTCCTTCTTTGGTAGTTTCTGAAATCCAATATTTTTTTTCTCAAGCACCCAGAGGCTGTCAGAAATTCCATTCTAAGGGCTGAGCACATGGTTCAGTTAGTAAAGTGCTTGTTGGGCAAGCCTGAGGAAGACCTGAGGTCAGATCTCCAGCCCTATGGAAAGCCAGGCACAGTGGTACCCACTGCTACTAGGGGGAGAAGACAGGCAGATCCTTGGAGCTCATTGGCCAGCCAGTCTAGCCAATCAATGAGCTCCAGGTTCAGTAAGTGACCGTGTCTCAAAATACAAGGTGGAGAGTGTCTCAAAAAATAACATCTGACACGTACATGTGCATACACCCCCCAACACACACACGAATACACATGGGGAGACAGAGACAGAGAGAGAGAGAGACAGATAGCAACTTTATGTTTAAACTGTTTCTCATTAGCTATTAAATTTTGCCTGCTCAAGATTAAATAAATACTTTACAGATACATTTGACACCAAAATTTTGTGGGATTTTTTTTTTCAATCTCATTTTTCCTGGGATATTGATCCTTTGGGTCCTGGCTGCTTCAGTGAAAGCATTAGTCAGCCGCAGAAACCAAACTTTCCTCAAAGGTTAGAAGAGAACTTCCTGGGACTTGTAGGATGACCTTTCTGCTTACAATGGCTTTTTTTTTTAATCACCATCTTTAAAAGTTCAAACAAACTCAAGGTTTTTCTCAGTTTACCATCACAAACTCTAAACACAGCTCCTGTGGAGCGCCTGCTTGAGATAGTAGATGTTCATATCTTAGACACAGTGAGTCTCACCAGAGCGGCTATTGTCAAGGTAACTGTTAGCTTGGATGGAAGATCATTGTACTGAATCATTTTCTCTTTATTATTTGTGACCAGCTAATCATCCCTCCATTGCACAGCTTGAGAGGTGCTAGGTTGAAAAACCTGAAGCAAAAGCTTTGGAAGGTTTTTTAATCCACCAGAGCCATGGCCATAGTCTTCACACATTTTATTTAGGAAAAATGACTTTTAAAAATTAAGCTTTGAAAGCAGCCACAGGGGAAAAGCAATTCATTTTTTCAGTAACCATTCCCATGGGTTAAAACCTCAAATCAGACCTCGAAAGCAGTCAGACACCGTGAGTCTCCAGCTGGAGGGGTCTATCACATTTGTCAAGGTTTGTGTCCATCTGGAGGATTTGAGTCTTACAGCCACCAATACATTCTGAAATGTGGCTCAGCAGGGGAGGCTTATACTTAGGAATCTGAACTACTGTCTTTTTAGTCTCCAAGATATAAAACTTAGAGTTGATTATAAAACACTCCTTTAAAAGTGTTGTGTAGGTTTGCATGCAAAGGGTCCCTCCATATGCACCTGTATTGGACACTTTGTTTTCAGGTGGTGGATCTGTTCTAGGAGGTTATGGAATCTTTGGGAAGTGGAGCCTTGCTGGAGGAAGTGGGTTACTGCGGGGCAGGGCTTGAAGTTTATAGACCTTTTCCCACTTCCTTTCCTGTGTCTGTTTCCTGTTCTGCGACATGAGAGAGGCAGTGAGTCCCATGTACACCCCCTCCACATGGAGGAGTCTACTGCCTGCCTTCCTTGCTGTGAGAGATTGAATCCCTTTAAAGGATGTCCTTTCTTTCTCAAGTCGCCTCTTTAAGCTTTTTATTTTTTATTTTTTTAATCACAGGGGGATGAGAAAAGCCACTAATACAAATGTCTTTTAAAGGTTTGAAAAAAGAGAGTCTTCCAACACTCCTGTTTAGTGAATGTCAGTGTGCTATTTATCAACGGCTAAGTTAGGGGCTGATTTCTTCATCTCTACTCTGCCATATAAGACTGTTTTAGAAAGAAAATTGATAAAAATCAAATGTGACTGAGTAACAAATGGATTCATTATAGCGAAAGTGAATACATGTCTGTATTTTAGAATAGATAATTTAAGTCAAACAGGACAGTATGAAATTAACATTTGTTTTTTTTTTTCCCCTCAATCCTGGGACACAGAACAATATTCTCAGGTCTTATTTCCCAGTTACAATTGCATGAATAGATATTGATGTAGCCTATTATCTTCAGCAATAATGCATATTACAACAAGCGATTATTTATTAGCAATAAAATGTTTCTCTGGGGCTTAATTTAGAATGCCTGAAATGAAATAACAAAATCTCTGTCTTGGAAGTGATCCTCCGCATAGTTACTGTTTAGGGAAATTTTTATTGCTTCACAGCAGTTTATGACTCTTAATTGGGTAGTTCTTTGCAATGAAGGCATATGGTGCAGTTCTGAGTGTTTGGAAGGATGATGTGAATGGATGCATATTGTACCGGAGGCTGGCTTCTGGGAATGAGCGGTAGGTGTCTGTTCAGAAGCAGAGATGGGAATCTCTTTCCTTCTCAGTGACATCTGATTTCCGGCTCTGCTGCTTCCTCGCAACTCCCACTCAAGCCCCATGACTCTACTTACAGATGGAAATGTTGACTAAGAACAGGTCAATCCATGCAACTCTACTCACTCAGAATGAGGGTGCAGTCAAATGTCAGATCTGGAAAGTCTGGGTTGTAGAAATAAGGTACAAAACTGGGTTAACACAACACAGGAGAGCAAATCGCCCTAGAAAATTCCGAGACTGGGCTAAATCCACTTTTGACAAGCAACAAAGACTTCAGAGTCCTGCAAATTCTTATGACAGCAAGGCGAAATTTTGGTCCTGAAGACTCTGGGGCAGGGAGGAGCTCAGATATCTAAGAGTAAGGCAGGGAGGCAGATCTAGAACTTCTGAGACACAAGGTAAGTGAGGTCGACACTATCCCTTCTCAGATTCAGGAGCATTGAGCCAGAGGAATGTCATGGGCAGCTGGTGCCTACTGGCATTTTCATACGCCCTGGCCGGAAATGAAGTGGATTTGTAGAGCAGAGGACAGAACCGAGTCTCTAAGTGCTCACCAAATGGTCCACAGTGGGACAAGAGAGCTTTAGGAGCACATGATTTTAGGCCACTCACCGATCTGTATTTCAAGGACCTTGTTTTCTAGACCCCTCTTTTCCCTAAGGGCCTTAATTTAGGGGCTTGATCAAGATCTAGAGGCAGCTTAATATCAGGCACCATTCTAAGCTCTCACAGATGCTCAGCATCACTTATCCAGGGACCCAGGCATCCTCTGTTTGGTGGATCATTTGTGCCATGGCATACAGATGGCCCAGGACCCTGGGTTTTTCTCCTGAGCTTCCTTTGAATCTGCTGACTGAGAGCTGAGTAATGAGTAGAGATGTCCATGACTGAACTGAAATCTGCATCCATCCAGAGCACTAAAATGAATGTTCTTAATGGAACTGCTGGCTGGGGGAAAGCCACTGCAGACTTTTGACTCAGACTTCCAGCCAAAGCTTTTTTCTATTATTCTGAACTCCAGGCTCTCAGTTAGATTGCTTAATTATTTGGAAATTTGCTGAGGTAGCAGGTGGCCTTACTCAGCCTAGAGCTCACCACACTGCAATAGACTGTCACCTCCCCTGTCTCCCAAGAAAACTTGGCCTTTCAGGACCACCCAATAAGCCAAACACACTTCTTCTGTTCGATGCTCTAAGACCAAGTCTGTAGCTTTGAAAGCAAAATCCAGGCAAGCTAGAAAAGCCTGGGACACACTGACTGGACACAGTGGTCATGGAGGAGCCTGTGGGCAGTGAGGATGAGTGAAAGGGATGCTGCTGAGGGGGGAAAGTAGTGCTCCAAAGACAGACCTGATAGTCAGGTTACAGAACCAGAGAGAAGACATCTGTGAGCTGCACATCAGAGGGGAAAGGATGATTTTGTGTGTGTGTGTGTGTGTGTGTGTGTGTGTGTGTGTGTGTGTGTGTACACATGTGGGAGACAACAGTTGACGTGTCTTCTGTAATCATTCTCCACTTTCTTTTCTTTTTTTTTGAGACAATGTCTCTCACTGAACTTGGAGCTTGCTGATACAGCTAGATTGGGTGGCTGGCAAGCCCCAGGATCTGTCTGTGCCCCTCACAAGAGGTAGAGTTACAAATTGCACTGCCGTACCCAGTTTTTACTTGGGTGTCAGGGATTCAAACTCAAGTCTCAGGCTTGTGAAGCAAGCACCTTAGTTGTTGATCCATCTCCACAGTCCCCCAAAGACCAGCTTTAGGTTCTCCCAAATCAGAAATTGACTCTAGTCTTCTGTGTGCAATGGTATTTTTTTTCTAGACATATCAAATTCAAATTTTCTGGGGAACCAGGACCTCTAAGCAAGGATCAGAAAATGATGAATTAAATAAAGAAAATGTGATTTGTTAAGTATCTACCTTGTGCTAGGCATTTTCATATCAAGGATTTAATTTAATTCTGGATACAATCCTGAATATATTATTATTCCCAGTTCTAAAGACAGACAAGAAAAGCATGTCTCTTGAATGTAGGATCAAGGAGAATAAAATCAGAGCAATCGTGGGCATCCACATGACTCACATAGGTACAAAAGCTGAATCTCTATTTACTTATCCTGCCTTAAAGGAGAGTTGGAAAGAAGAAATTGCATTAAGTAGCAAATATTACACCCCCCTATGCTGAGTCTGATGCCTAGCAAGGGCTGTTAATTAAAATGTTTTCTGTATTTTCCATCTGAAGTGGTAGATGCAGACCAGGCATGCTGGATCATGCCTGTAATTCTTAGCACTTGGTGGTGGTGGTGGTGGGGAGTGAGGCAGGGGGATCAGGATTTCAAGGGCCAGCCTGGGCTACAAAGTGATATTTCGTCACAAAAACCAAGCCAACTAATTAAGCACTTTTTTTTAAGCTAGATGCCTGGAGAGGCTGGCAGGACATAGAGTAAGAACCTAGCCAGGATAATTCACAGCTGCCTTTGGCTGGCATGGAACTTTCTAGCTTCAGACTCCCAAGCCGAGCTACTGATCCTGAGGGGCCTAGAAAACTAAAGCAGGGGTGAAAGAGAAGACAAGTTGTCCTGAGCACAAAGCAGAGTGTGTGTGAGAGACAGGGGTACAGAGGGATGACTTATACAAACAAAGACAGACACATCATGCCAGAAGAAGGGTGGGGAATCCCTGGGGGAAGTGCCCTGCTCTGTCTGAGTCCACTTCTTCTGTCTAGGGCCTCTTATCTACAGGAACACTCAGCTGTCCACAGGTCTGGTGACTCGGTAGGCAGTTTTAGGCCCTCTAGATATCACAGTGCATGTGAAGGTAGGGCAGGGCTCAGCAGGTGACAACTCCTTCCAGCAGCACTGGGATGTCCACCCCTGGCAAGGTCTCACAAGTCCACTGCTCCCTCATTCCCATCTCCGGGGGTCAGGGCTCAGTCCTTCCTTCTGTGACTCAGAACCAACTCAAGCTTTCCAACCTGTGCTCTGCTTTGTTTCCCAGATTTCAGGGCTGACCCCGTGGGTCTCAGCTTGGTGTTTCCCTGGCTGATGTCAGTTTGGTTCATAATAAGCACACTCAGTGCTTAGTCATCTGAGATCCAGAGCCCCTGGAACTGCCCGGTGAGTCACTAGACCTGTAGACACCAGAGTGTTCCAGTAGATAAGTGGCCCTAGATGGCAAAGAAGGGGTACACACAGAGCAGAGCACTTCCCTCAGGGATTCCCCACTCCGCTCCTGGCATGATGGGTCTGTCATTGCCTCCATCTTTCTGTCTCACTTCTCTCTCTGTGTCTGTATCTCTGTGTCATGCACACACACACACACACACACACACACACACACACACACACACCCTTAGCAAGATGATATTCTGGAAACTACTCTCTTCCTGGATCCTGAATCTTCTGATGGTCTTCTTCTTGGGAATGCTCCAGCATGGAACTTGCCCAAAGGACTTTCTCTGACTCCTGCACCCCACCCACGCCATGACTGAAGAGCAGGAAGCCCAGTTCTTTTTGTCTCCTAGTGATTTCATGTCGGAGGGCCTGGATAGTATCACACACTTACCTTATTTCTCCTGGTTTGGGTCTCTGTGTAGGAGGCATCCTGGAACTATCCACGAGGTTCAAACCAACATGTTATTGAATCCATGTCCACAGCACATCTGCTGAAGAAGTTGTTAGAGATGGGCTCAGGAACTATCTTAATCTAGTGGATGTGTGGGTACCAAACCAAGAACATGAGGTGGGCAGGCTTTACCCTGTACTTTCCTTAAGAGCCTGAAGTCTAACTTCATTTCTTTGCATATGCATATCTAGTTTCCCACAAGCCATTTGTTGAAGTTACCCTTTTCCTGATTGAATAGTGACAACTTTGTGGTCTATTTTTGAACAAATAAATTTTAAAATTGGTGCATAAGCTTGTTCACGGTAATCTTTTGTAGTAAAAGGCCCCACCTTTAGTGACTCTTCCTATAACCTTGGGAACATAAGTTGGAATCTTTTGTATTTTTCCTTGATTTTGATCTTGTTCTATTTTTGAGATATTAGCTTGGATTTTGTTCATAGCCCTTTCTAGTCTCTTGATTTGATGTAATTAAACTGTAGTCTTTATTATTTCTTTGGTTGATTTTGATATTCTTTTTCTGGCTTCTTAATCCAAACACTAAAGTGGTTGTGTGTGTGTGTGTGTGTGTGTGTGTGTGTGTGTGTGTGTGTGTGTTGATTTTTTTAACAATGTTTCCTTTTTAGAACAAGTGTTTTGTGCTGTATACTCTCCTCTGTTGGTTAGCTAGTACATTTATCACTGTTAAGGCATGAATGCAATTTTTGTTATGAGTTCCTCTAACATGTTTTAAGAAAATGCTTTATTGTCAGTTGTATTACTTTCTTTCCTCACAACCGTGACCAAATATCTAATAAAAAGCAACCTGAAGTAGATAGCATTCATTTTGACTCACAGTTGGAGGGATACAGTCCATCCTGGTGGGGGAAAGCATGGTTGCAGAAGTAATTCTTGACTGCGGCAGCAAGAGCTGCTTGCCCACATTTGGGTAGACCAGGAAACAGAGAAAGAATTAGAAATACAATCTGCCTCCCAGTGACCCACTTCCTTCAGCTAGACTCGACCATCCAAGTTTCTACAACCTCATAGAACAGCAACACCAACAGATCAAACACAGGGACCTGAGGGGACACATTATACCCGAATTGTAGCATTCCACCTCAGGGTCCCTTAGGTTCAAGGCCATCACATAATGCAAAATACATTCAGTCCAGTTTCTAAAGTTCCTATAATCTAAATAGTTTCAACATTGTTTGATAGGCCAAGGTATAACATTTTATTTGATATTCAAGACAATCTTTTAACTATGTGCTCCTGTAAAATAAAATTTAAAAAAGAAAAACAACAACAACAAACTAGTTATATAGTGCCAATATGGAATGACACAGACATTCCTGTTCCAAAATGGTGGGAAGAAGCCATAGCATGAAAAAAATGGACCTAAACTCAGCAGAGCAGACACCACACGTTGTAGCTCTGTGTCCAGCACTGGGGTTTGTGATGGCATCATCTTGAGTTTCCGTTGGCTTGGGTCACTCTGCTCCTCCAACACTGTCACTTGCATTAGTTGTCATGTCTGAGACTGGTCTGCCCCGTATGTACAGCTACGTCAGTGAAAGTTTCCGAAAGCTCTGATGTATTAGGTCCTCCACTACACGTGTAGGCCTCTCCAGCACAGTTTTAAGCCATGACCTCTCAAGACCTCTTTGCAGGGAATCCGACCCTGCCCCATGTTGCTTATCCTCAGTGGCTTTCTGGAATGTTGGTACACACGTCCATGACTCCTTATATCTTGCATGCTTACAAAATCACGACCATGTAGATTCCACCCAGCTCTGCTGCTAGCTTAAGGTGTAGTCGTCCCCACTTGGGAAACAGCTGTAGCTGTTTGGTGTACAAATTCTTCCCTTGCAAGGTCTTTCCCAGCAGAGGACTCTGAAGCCTTACCTTTTCATTAATCTCTCTTAAAGTGAATTTCTCCTGCTACACCCTAGAGCTTCGGATGGCTGCAGCCCTCAGTGTGCTCTTTCCTTGTCCCAGGGCAAATGTCAAGATTTCTCCTATGACTCTAGTGCCTTGATCAGCCACTTTGCAATCTTAGCAGGGTTTATACTTCTTTCCTCACTAAACTACACATATTTTACACCTTTTCCCCCTTTCCTTTCTGCTCTCCTCTACCATTGTTAGGTTTAAGTGGATACCATTTTATTCTAAGAAATTTCCTATATATTAATAATTCTTTAAAATATATTTAATTTTCTTGTATTGCTTGGGATATAATCAATATTTGGAACTATTCTGATTATTGAAAAAAATCAGTATTTCTATCAGAGTGGGCATAGCCTTCTATATGAAACTGTTAGGTTGTTTGGGCATGAGGACACATATCTGTAATCCTAGTAGTAAAGATATGGAGGCAGGAGGATTATGAATTCAAGGCTAGCCTAAAGAGCATATACCTAAAGTTAACAGAGATTGTTATTAGACCAAGTTTACTTGGCTTCTGTTTTATCATTAAAAACTATCTGATTCACACTCTTTGTAGCAAGGGTCCCTTCTGTAGTACTATAGACAACATCAAGGAGTATAATAGGTTCCCAGAGGCTCCCATGTTTAAACACTTGGCCTCAGCAGCCAGCACTGCTTGGGGAGTTGTGGAACCTAACTCCTCAGATGAGTATCTTTGAGGCATGTTCACTGTCTCCCTGTCAGCCTAAATGCCAGTTGCCCACAGTGGTAATACAGCTTGGCTTTCCTCATTTCCCTCTGTCACGTCTCTGCTTACCTACTTACTGGTGGTTTGTGGGATCATTTCCCAAATAAACCATCTGACTTGGATGTCTCCTCTCAGGTCTGCTTTGGGGAAACCCATACCAGACAGCTAGCTGTTTAAGGGATCAATGCACTCATAGTGTATTGTTTCTTTACCCCTGGAAAGGAATTTGTACGTAGGTTTTAGGGTCCTCTCCTGTGAAGAGTGCATTGCCAGCTTAAGGAAAAAATACTAACTGGATTGCTTAAAATATATATATGAGCTGAATTTTTTCATGTAAGGTTTAATCTAGAAGTTGTTGACTAACTATCCCCATAGGCCAAATCTGCTCTGAAACCCACTTTTGTATGGCTCACATGTTAAAGGTTTTCAGAAACTATGTGATCTATAATGCCTAACAAGTTTCTAGCCAACATTTACAGAAAAGCACCTGGCTTCTTCATTGTACTTATTGTTGCTGACTTTCCCACCATCACACCTTGCTGTTTTCTAGTAGACTCAGTGTTTCTTTTCTTTTACTTCCTCCTCCTCCTCTTCCTCTTCCTCCTCCTCCTCTTCTCCTTCTCCTCCTCCTCCTCCTCCTCCTCCTCCTCCTCCTCCTCCTCCTCCTCCTCCTCTTCTTCTTCTTCTTCTTCTTCTTCTTCTTCTTCTTCTTCTTCTCTGTTTCTTTAAGCTATAAATTCTCTTCTTTTCCTGAATACCATTAAAATTTTAAGACATTTCTACCTACAAAATCTTAGACAAAGTCTGAAGTTGCTCAGCATCTTAACATCTTCCTATGGGAGATTTTAACTTGTTAGGCAAGGCTTAACTTTGTGGGGCTTTTAATTACATCTTTTATTTCTTATTTGTAAGTAGTGTGAATCAGCGTGTCACAGCTGGAGGTTAGCTTGTAGGAGTCAGTTCTCCTCTGTCACCATGTAGATCCTGGGGATTGAACTCAGGGTCTCAGGTTTGGCAGCAAGTCCCTTCACTCCCTGAGCCATCCCTCTGGCCCCCTGGGTTATATTATGTGACTGTAATAATGATATTATATATTTAAAATCTATACATAGTTATATATCAATATGTAATTATACAATATAGCTATACCTTATATATGCACCATAATACCTATTACAGTATATATGTGTGTGTTGTACAATGAAAGTCTGTGACTGGTTAGTTGGCTAAGTCTTTGTAATTATGAAAAGTCTTTATGTGTCTTAGCAGTTTTGCTGAATATAAAACTTTACATGAAAATTTTCTCTTCTCTCATGAACACATGACAGTATTCTTCCATCAGTAATGATAAATCTGCTGCTTGCCACTGAGTGCTCTGCACATCGAACCTGCTTCTATTTCTGACAACTTTAGTATTTGTCTCTTTATCCTTGTTATGTAACTCCACAGTTAAAGCAATCTTGTGTTTTAGAATTTAAACTTTTTATTTATGTGTATTATAAGTGGGCATATAGGTATGTGTATGCCACATGTATGTGGGTGTCTACAAAAGCCAGAAGAAGGAGTCAGATCCCCAGGAGCAGGAGTTGTGGGTGATTGAGAGACACACAACATGGATGCCCAGAATCAAACAATGGTCCTCTGGAAGAGTAGCCACTACTCGTTAACACTGAGCCTGTTCTCCAGCCCATTAAAACAATACTGCACACACACACACACACACACACACACACACACACACACACACACTCCAAAGCCCTTTCTTAATTTTCCACATAACAATCGTAACAATTTCCTATAGGACCATCATCATTACCTGATAACTTCTTCGTCTCTTTCCTCTAAAATGTTGCCATTAAAGTAGAAGCTTTGTCTGAGGATCATTATTGTATTGCCTGGGATATTTCCCAGTATGCTGCAGTGCCTTAAATATTTGGTGAATTAATGAAAACTCACTAATTTTGATTTGTTCCAAATTTTAATTTAACTTGAAATTGAGCAAGAAAGACACTTATATGAAATCATGTAAAATAAAAGGGTTGTGGATAGCTTGTCATCCAGGTGGGCCGTAGGGAGTGTGGTGCTGGTGTTCCATTAAAGACCATAGAACAACCTGGGCAATGTGATGAGTCAGAGCACAAAACCAGGCATTTGTTCTGCCTTCAGAATAGAAAATCTTGAAAAGATCAGAGAGTCAAGCTGGTCAAATGGCTGGAGGTGTACAAGGATACTCAGGACTAAGCCTGGGTGTTCACACACCAATGTATCCAGTATCCTGTAGGCCGCTTCAATAGACACAAAGTGAGTGAGATCCCAATTACATCCTGACTCCCTGGCATGCAGATGAGGGCTCACATTCTGGCCTCTATCTGTCCATTCTCCCCATTATTGTTGTGTTATTGTACAGCCAGCAACAATACAGTCGTTGTGAAATAATTATATGTTCCTGAATTAAATCTTCACAGCCGCCACAGAATTTGCTCTGTTCCTTTTCTTATAGAATATTTTATCCTATTTCCTTGCCTGTGTTCCTTTGGGCCATCTCCTAATTTTTCTTCAGGTCCTTGCTTAAAAATGCGCACGGCTGAGAACTGTTTTCGGCTCCCCAAAGCTGGGGGTAATGTTTTTCTATGTTTCTCCACAGTACCCACTCATTTATCACACTTTTCCAAGTTGTGCTTTTCTCATTGTCTTCCCAACCAGGCAGTGTGATCCTGTTAGTCTGTTTTATCAGTGCAGTGAACGCACAATGGGGAAGACCTTAAAGGGGAGTGATCTAATCCTGCTCAAGATTTCAGAGGTTTCCATCAGCAACAATTGTGGCATCCAGGAAGCAGAGACAGCCTGTGCTAGCTGGCTTTTTCTTGGATCATCCCAAGATGATGTCACCCACACTCATGGTGGGTCTTACCCCTTTCACTAATTGTCTTAGTTAGGGTTTCTATTGCCGTGAAGAGACACCATGACCACAGCAACTCTTATAAGGAAAACATTTGATTAAGGGAGCTCACTTACAGTTTCAGAGGTTCAGTCCATTATCATCATGGTGGGGAGCATGGCAGCATGCAGGCAGATGTGGTGCTGGAGGAGCTGAGAGTCTTACATCTTGCAAGCAACAGGAAGTCAACTGAAGTAACTGTATCCTGAGCATAGAAAACCTCAAAGCCCACCCCCACAAAGCCACACCTCCTAATGGTGCCACTCCCTATGGAATTATGGGGTCAATTACATTCAAACTACCACACTAACCCTCTCTGGAAACCCCTCACCAAACTGAAAGCAGTGTAAAACTAACCCCAACATGCTTCTCTGCCCACTAAACATGATTATCAAGATGAACCCTCACAGATTCTCCAAGACAAGGACTGGGAAATATTCACAGACAGGGTCTAGCATGGACACTCATAACGTACTTATTGAGTAAGAGAAGGAGTAGTGACAGCTTGAGGATGCAGCCTAAGGAGGTAGCTTTACACAGGTTCCGCCTTACTTACGAGTGCACATTGGCTCAGCAGGCAGGAGGAAAGAGAGAGAGGCATTAGCGTCACAGCAGAAACAAGAGCAAGTCAAAGGCAGCTGGAAACCATCAAATATCCAGGATCCTGCTTCCAATTCCAGCTTTTCCTTTCTGGTGCTTTCTCAACTCCCGCCATACAACCCCTTATTTGTGATGGCTCCAAGCACCAAGTCTCCTCTTCCTTTTCCTCTTCTTCTTCTTTCCTGTACCACCAGCTAGCTGTAAGTCTGAGGAGTTTCAGGAACTAAATGGTGCAGAAGAAGTCATGGACATTTGAACCACAGGATGTTCTCAAAGATTCTGTACTATGGTCCATAAGAAGCTGCCCACTTGTTATACTAGTTAGAGGGTGTGGGATCCATCAATTACTATGTGGAGAATCAGGGGAGTGCAAACTCAGCCTGAGAGAGACAGTGAAGTATTGAGAAGCAAGTGCCTGCCTTGGTTTCAGTGAGTTGGAACTGATGTTCAATTCAATCCAATCCATATATACATATCTATTTTCCAGCAAATGAAATCCATTATTATTCTTTTGAGCTAGCTGTTCTTAGGGCTTTGTTCTCTATAATGGAAGGGATACCTTGAGGTTATATATTTTCAATCCTACGTTCTCAGAAATCTATACTGATGCTAATAGAGGTACTCATTTCTCCTACAAGAACCCCTCTGTGACAAAAGTATGTTTGGGTATTGCTTAATGCACTCGTAATAAATATATACAGCCATGAAACATTGCAAAAGCCCTGGTAGCCTGTTATTTGCCATAATTGCAGATTGTGAGTGGACATTTTAAAGAGAAGCTTACAAGTTAGTTGTGCTTTCTGGTAGTAATTACCTCCCACAAACATGACTCACTTCGGCAGCTTAATGCAAGGGCCGGGTGTCCCAAAATCAACAGTCTTATAAATAAGTCTCTGAATCATGAACTGCACAAATGTTTAAATGTTTCTCCCTGGCCTCAAAGGCAGCTTCAGAGTTGAGATTTTATACATTAAAATACCTTAGGAGAAAAAGTAAAAACAAAGACAAAGAAGATTCTGGAAGCTTCCATATACCGTGGTGAGGCTTTCTTCACTTTGAAAGTCCACATCCTCTGTGGAGGACCCAGACCTTAATGTGGTGTTAAATGTATGCCTCTAATGGGGGACAGGGTGTTGCTACCCAACTTAGTGCAGATCATTCATTTTGTTTTGAATGGTACCCATGGGGCATCCTGTTACGGTAATATAGAAACAAAGATGCTTTGGGGTGGGACTTCTTGAGAGTCTTGTGGGTAATAGAACATATGACTGAGGAAGTGTGGTTATGTTGGCTGGGAATGCTCAACAAAGAACCGCCCAGGCCAGATGGGATCGTTCATGTTTTGGGAAGGCTCACTCAAAGGCATTGTGGATCTCAATGAACTTTGGCCTTACAATCCATAAAACTTTTTTTTAAGTATGAGAGAAGTACATTCTGAAATTAACAGAAATCTAGACCCTGACACCATCCACCTACAATTCTCCTCCTCCTCCTCCTCCTCCTCCTCCTCCTCCTCCTTCTTCTTCTTCTTCTTATGAAGTCCCAGAAGTTTATTCCTGTCTCATATGATGTGAGTGATATTAGAAGGCTATTCTAGTCTCCACATATCCATGTATTTCAGAGCATGATATGAATCACACATGTGTAGCTGAGAGTAAAATGAAGACAGAATTATGTTAATCTGTGTTTAAAATACGGAATTACCTGTCTATCCACCTCTGCTTTTCTTTGGGTTAAAAATAGCTGCATGAGGGCCAGCTTATCACTGAATTCTCCCAAATGTTTGGTGTCAGAAGTGAATGTCTTCTGGGAGAAGTCTTTCTCAAGCTCTTCTGAGTTTGCTATCTATTTTGCTCCTAGTTATTTTCATATCCACAGCTGCTGTGGTTGCATTCCCCTCTCTTGGAAGGATCCAGAGAAATGCAAGTTTCCCCTGTGGCCAAGGGGAAAATCCTTGCCAAGAATGCTGAACTGGTGAAGGTCACTAAATACTACCAGACAGATTAAGTACAGTAAATAATGTTGGTGCACATAAGCAAATAGCCCCTTGTGATGGTATTTCTTGGGGAAATCTGATATTATATAATCACACAAAGTATATCTGGACAGGGAGTAGAAAAGTAAGATACCTCCATGGCCATTTGGCAATTCCATGGTTAGACAGCCCCCAGGCAGAAGCTCAAAACATCCCAGAATAATCACATGACAAATATCTGGTGCCTTTGGTTGCACATATTAGGCTCCTGTGTAGAACTGAGACTGGGAACTTTCCAACTAGCCCCAGTAGAAAGCCTTTGGACAGGCTGGGAAACGAAGCCCACAGAGTCATTTTCTTGAAAGAAAAATGGTCATCAGCAACTTTCACTCACAGCACTTCAAAAATGGTCAAGTTCCCTTTCTTTCTCACAGGAGGTATTTCAGTGGTACCCAGGATGCTGCTTCTAGACTAGGAGAGTTTGGGTTTTAGGGAATGAGGTGGCCAAGAAAAGGGTGTGTAGTTTAGAAGAACTCCATCACACACCATTCTCAATTCATGCGTTTGAACAATATTCAATTAAAGCTAAGGAAGGAACTCAAAAGTTATTTGGTAAATATTTAAGGATCTGAGAATAGAGATGGCCTGGAAGCAAGAGAGGGTTGGGACAGGCCAGAGGTTGCTAACTGACCCTCTAGTTCCCAGGATCCCTTGCCACAGATTCTAAAGACAGCAGCGAGTAGTTTGGACTGTTCAGATGCCATCAACCTGTGTTGCTTTTCTCTAAGTTAGGTTATCTCATGAAGAGCAGTGTTAACCTCAAGAGACAATATTTCTTTATTAATAAGCAAGACCCAACCACCTTCATATACACAGAGTTTGGTTAATTTTATCATAATGGAAGAAATCTAGAGACTGTAAATAACATGTTCAGAAATGAATGTGAAGAACTCTAAGTGTCATCAACATGCTCTACCATGGGGGAAATAAACTTGTATAATATAAAGGCACAAATTTGCCTCTGAGAATCTTGTTAGATGTGCCTAGTCTTACCTTACTCAGAGTCTAACTCTCCTGATTGACCTGCCTTGCTTCTGACACACCACAGGACACACTGGATACTGAGTCACATTCAACTCCCAAGTGTATGGCATCAACTTCCAGCAGGGTGATAGTTTAACCAGTGCAAGAGGAGAGACAGTCAGCAAAATCCCATTTCTGCCCCCTGATTCAACTAGCTTAAGGAGGTATTTATGCAAATCCTCAGAGGACATCTTGTGGGATAGAGCTATCCATTGCACAGACCATCAAACAAACACCCTTTCCTATTGTCTCTGCCTCATTCCTCTTAACTTTCATGGTGCCCCTGATAAAAATAAAGGCCCTTTGTTGTGACCTGAACTTTCTAGAAGTCAAACTAGAACACATTTGCATGTATGGCTCACCTGAAGAATAAGGCATCCCAGATCTACATGAACAGTCTGGACGTGAGGGAGGGAGGCATCCAGGCAGTTGGACCGGGTCCTGTGCTCAGTGCATGAATTGGCTGTTTGAAACCTGGGGCTTAGTAGAGACCCTTGGCTCAGCCTGGGAGGAGGGGACTAGACCTGCCTGGGCTGAGTCCACC
>CABHPR010141834.1:9719-26171 GCA_902168415.1 Peromyscus melanophrys
CACACACACACACACACACACACACACACACACACACACACACACACTCACTCACTCACTCACTCACTCACAGTTCAGACTGAGGCCTCACCCTGTGGTTATCACCCTGCCACACCTAGAGCTCTCTTGTTGACCCTGCCTGCTTCTGCAGATTGCAGATTTCTTTGCAGCGTCTTAAGGGCTGGGCTAGTGGCTACAGCTGAGATGCCCTCTCAGGAGATAACTCAAGGCCTTGTGGTCTCTGAGTTTTCTAGTGTGCTGTATGCCAGCACCAGACTTCTTTTCATGTTTAGAGTAGCTGCCTTGTTATCTCAGGCCATCTCACACCCTACCCACAAAGCAGATACCTCACATGTTTGTGCTCAGGGGTCAGCCACTTTATCAGGTGTTAAGTGTGTCCGAGGTCATGGTTGGAACGGCCTGCTTTGACTGAAGCACTGGAACATTTGGAGGGTAGGGCGTCGGGGGAGCCCGGTCTCAGCAGTGTCCTGTGCTCTCTTCTAGATAGCTCTTCTACACAGGTGTATAACTACCAGCCCTGTGACCACCCGGACCGCCCCTGCGACAGCACCTGCCCCTGCATCGTGACCCAGAATTTCTGTGAGAAGTTCTGCCAATGCAGCCCCGACTGTAAGCGCACCCCGCTTTCACCGCCGTCTACTGGAGGGGTTGGCCTCGGAGTGGCCGGGCCCCCTCCTGCCCATAGCTGCCTGTAGACCCTTGATAGCCCTTTGCTAAGCTTCAGGCATCCTACGGGGAAGGAAGGTGTGAACCATCTGGAAAAGCTGGGGTTGGTTGGTTCTATTTTTAATTTTAAAACGTTACTTTATTATTTTACGTATATGAGTGTTTTGCCTGCATGTATGTCTACACTGTGGGCATGCCTGTTGTCCTGTCCAAGGAGGTGAGAAAAGGGAGTCAGATCCCCTGGAACTGGAGTCACAGACAGTTGTGAGCCGTTATGTGGGTGCTGGGAATCAATCCCAGGTCCTCTGGGAGAACAGCCAGTTCCCTTGCTGCTGAGCCATCTCTGTAGCCCCTGCTCTACTTCATAAAAGCACCCCAATTCCTGGTCTCACAGAGTCTCTCCTCCTCCTTCCCCCACCCACTTTCTGTATTTTCAAACAGTTTTCCTGTCTTCACCGCTTAGGTAGCTGAGATTACGGGTATGTGCCGCCTTTCCCAGCTGTGAAAGTCAGGTGGGGATTCTAGAAGCAGGAACTGGACACAGTGTTTCTCCCATCTTCTCCTTCCAGGGAGAACTGAGAAACAGGAGCTTTTCCTAAGGTGCACTCACAGTCTCCTCTTTAGGATGCTGTTTTTAAAAAGTGTTAGGGCTGGAGAGGTGGCTCAGTAGTTAAATGCTCTTCCAGAGGACCCGAGTTTGGTTCCCAACATCCATATAAGGCAGCTCACAACCGCCTGTAAGTTTGGCTCCAGGAGATCTGACACCTTCTGTTCTCCGGCATCTGCACACACTTGACATACACATAAATAAAAATAAAAGTGGAAAAAAGATTATATGGGTTGAGTGTGGTAGTGTGTAACTAACTAGGTCTGGAACTCTACTGTAGGAGTCTGAGGCAGGAGTATCAGAGTTCAAGGTCAACCTATGCTACTAATGAAACCATTTTTCAACAACCCCACCACCTCCAGAGTTGTTTAGCTAGATACAGTGGTACATACCTATAACCCTAGCATTGGGAGAAAGGCAGGTGACTCACTTGAACCCAGACTAAAATCTTGCTTCCCTCCCAAGAGAGAAGTGGAGAAGAAGGGAAGGGAGAAAGGGGCAAAGAGAAAAAAGGAAAGGAGAAAGCAGGCCGATGCGGTGGGTGCGGTGGTTCAGGCAGAGCAAACTTGCCAGGAAGCCTGGGTTAGACCCCTGGAGCCAGGGATGGGAGGAGAGAGCTGCTTCCTGTTGTCTGTCTCTCACCTCCACACATGTGAGTGGCAGGATGGGCCTACACCTGTGTGTGCACCCACTAAATAAACAGAATTTAGAGAAAGTTTGAAGAACAGATAAAGAGTACATACAGAGAGTCCTTTTGGGATTTTGAGAGTTTTTTAGAACCCAGGCCTGACCTTGAACTCCTGATCCTCCTGCCCCTACCTCCCAGCTGCTGGGATTACAGGTGTGCGCCACCACACTGGACCCATCGAGAATTCTTCGTTTGTTTACTAACTGAAGACTGATTGGTTGTGGTTCTAGGGGTTGAATCTATGACTGTGTACTTGCTAGGCAAGCACTCTCTACACTCACCCCAGCTAGAGTTCTTTAGACCACATTGTTTTAGTATGTATTAATTGAGCAGGGGGTAAAGAGCCTTCATTTCAACATTTCTATATTAGCTGGAGTTTATTTTGTATTTTGCTTTCTTTTGAGACAGGGTTTCACTGTGCAGTCCTGGCTAGCCTCAAATTCACAGAGATCTACCTGGCTCTGCCTCCTGAGTGCTGGGATTAAAGGTGTGCGCCACCATACTTAGCTGAGGAGTTTGACTATCTCGTAGGAGGAGCTAGGATGGGTAAAAGTGCATTCCTGTAGAGAACCCTAGTTCTGTTCCCAGCACCCACATCAGGCAGCTTACAAGGAAATACAGCTTTAGTTCCAAGGGATCTGATGCCACCTTCTGGCCTCCAAGGGCTCTTGCACTCAGGTGCACATACTCACCCACAGATACACACATATAATTAAAATTAAAAATAAGTATGTAGGGAGCTGGAGAGATGGTTCAGCAGTTAAAAGCAGAAACCCTGGATTCTGTTCCTAGCACTCTCCCAACTACCTGTAACTATAGCTCAGGGGGATCTAATGCCACCTTATGTCCTCTGTAGATACTGCATGCATGTGTTGCATATAAATAAGCAAGCATACACATATAGTCATAAAATATAAATAAGTCTTTAAAAAGTAAGTATATATGTGTGTTGTACGTACACACACACACACACACACACACACACACACACACACGTACATACGTATGGATGTATGTTCCTACATATATATCTGGTAAGAGACAGGAGTTTGGGGGTCAGCAGAAAAGCAGTTCTCACTTCTTATCCCACCTCACCTTTCCTGCTTCAGGCCACGCAGTTGATGGCAGCCTCTGGGCTTGCAGAAGGCTGTGCCGGGCAGCTGCGCTGTGACTGTCACCTAACAAGGAACAGATAATGATCTTAGCCACAGTAGATAAGTGCTAGTGTCGGGGAGGGCTATGGGTGGAGGATGGTACAGAACGGATGCATTCAGTTCTCAAAATGATACTTGTTTTGATGAGGATTTACTGTGAAAAGCACTGATTTCATTTTCCGTGGGGTTCTCTCCACCTCGCTTCCAGATTCTGTCAACAAGGCTGAGAGGGGCCCTGTTGGGTCTCACCTGCTTTTCTGTCTGTTAGACTTGAATGTTGGGAAGTAGTTCATAGTGTGTGTGTCTGTGTAAGGGTGCTCGTGCGTGTGTGTGCCTGTGTGTGCATGTGCGGCCAGAGGTCAGCCTTTGATGTCATTTCTCAGGAGCCACTTACCCTGTGGTCTTAGATTCGATCTTTCACTGGAATTAAGAGCTTGCTTATTAGGGTAAGGCTATCTGATTAGTGAGCTCCAGGAATCCATCTGTCTCTCCCTTCCCAGCTCTGGGGTCACAAGCACGTAGGTGTTGCCATGCCTGGCTTTTGTATGTGGGTTCTCTGGTTCAGACCCAGTTTCTCATGTTTACATGGTAAGAACTTTACCAACTGAGCTGTCTCCTGATCCCTGAAGGAGGCACTTCATTGTCTAAGGGGAAGAGGCCAGCTGATCCAGGGAAGGACCCTTCTGTCTCTTTTGCGAAGGGTTCTTGAACATGTCACATTCACTGCTCTGCTGTCCCTGAGTCTGACCTGTGTCAGTGTGGGCCTGCTTCCTAACCATCCCCATCTCCTCACTCAGGCCAGAACCGTTTTCCTGGTTGTCGCTGTAAGACTCAGTGCAATACCAAGCAGTGTCCTTGCTATCTGGCAGTACGGGAGTGTGACCCTGACTTGTGCCTCACCTGTGGGGCCTCAGAGCACTGGGACAGCAAGGTGGTGTCTTGCAAAAACTGCAGCATTCAGCGTGGCCTCAAAAAGGTGAGGTCTTTTCTTGGGTCAAGATCACAGTGGGGAAGAGGAAATGGTCCCAGGTGGCCTTGTTCCTTTGGCTCCTCGGAGAGTTTGTATGTGAAAGTGCTTGACAAATTTTGTCAGTGGTCAAAGTAATCAAATTTTCAATCCTACCAAAAGGAGCAGAGGGCTGTGCACCTTGGATGCTCACAATCTGTTCTCCTCTGGTGTTGGAGTTTCAGACTCTGTGCAAGGGAGGCAAGCGCTTTACCACTGGACCCCAGGGGTGCCCCTTCCACCTCCTACACACAGTGTATGCCCAAACTCAGCCCGGGAGGTCCCCAAGAAGAGGAAGAAAGTGTCCTGTTTCCTTCACCACTTCCAGTCCTTGCCCAGGTCCCCCAGCACCCCACCCCCCAAGAGCAGAATGGTTTGGACCTACTCTGTCTTCAGGTTCCCCTGACAGTTGGTAGTTCTTTCCACCTGCCCCATCACACATGTGCACACGCAGCTCACACCCACTCACACCCTCCCTGTCACTAAGGCTTGCCTCCCTCTCCCCCAGCACCTGCTGCTGGCCCCTTCCGATGTGGCCGGATGGGGCACCTTCATCAAGGAGTCTGTGCAGAAGAATGAGTTCATTTCTGAATACTGTGGTGAGGTGAGTACTCCAGCTTTAGCCCACATTCTTACTGGGGAGGTACCAACGAGAAGCTCTCTGATTTTCTGTGGGTTAGGCTTCTGTAAGTTAATCTCTAAATAACTCAGCCCAGTTTTCATGTGGCCTCTCAGGGGATCCCACAGAACTGTTTGCAGTCCGGAAACAAACCTCTTTGTCAAGCATTGGTGTCTGGCTCTCCCCAGCCTTCACCCTGGTCAGCCTAGGTGGAGATGGGACTAGTATAGCCCGAGCTTGCCGTCCTGCACTGCCTCTCCCAGCTCAGACAGGTGAACCTTGAGCAGGCAGCCTGACATCCTCTTGTTCCTTGTCTACTCCTCCAGCTCATCTCTCAGGATGAGGCTGATCGGCGAGGGAAGGTCTATGATAAATATATGTCCAGCTTCCTCTTCAACCTCAACAATGGTATGGCATGGCCTCCCTTTTATACCAAGGTGATCATATATATGCAAGTCTTTACACTAAGCAGCCTCTGCCTGAATCCAGGCTCAAATCTTTCCAACAGATACTTCAAGCAAAGTGCTGTGGTTGAACTTGGAAGCCCCATAGGCTCTGGTTCATTTCTGAGTTCTGTTTGGAGTGGGAACACTGGGCACTTCCACTTGAGAAGTTGCCCTACCCAGTAGGTGGGAGGAGATCCAAAATCCAGAGGGAGGACCAAAGGGGATGCGCCCCGCATGAGGAGGCAGGCTGTCTGCTTCTGTTACAGTCTGGGCTTCACATTCCTAGTGGACTAAAGTGTTTCCATTACCACTGAACTGGTTTTAACTAGCGCTAAAGAAGTATGGAATTGAAGCAGCGGGGCACATGGTTCATCTCTGTAATCCCAGCACTTGAGGCTGGGACAAGAGAAATACCACAAATTTGAGGCCAGCCTGAGCTGCAAGTGGAGATCCTGTCTCCAACAAACAAACAAAAAGGGGTACAGTGGCACACACCTATAACAGCAGCAGGCTGAAGCATGGAGGATTATGCCATCTGTTCTAGGCCATCCTGGGCCACAGAGCTAGACCTTGTCCATCCGTCTGTCGTCCCCCCCCCAAAAAAAAAGTGTAGAGTTTCCTGGGACACTCATGGTTTTCTTTGATTTATGTCATGTAGATTTTGTAGTGGATGCTACCCGGAAAGGAAACAAAATTCGCTTTGCAAACCATTCAGTGAACCCCAACTGTTATGCCAAAGGTGAGTGAGTCTTCAGTAGCCTAGGAAGTGGGGTGGGCTAAATACCTCATGCACCATGATTTTTATCCATCATTCAGCTTTTTTTAACTTTTGTTTTTTGTTTTGTTTTTGAGACAGGGTGTCTCTGTGTAGCCCTGGCTGTCCTAGAACTCGCTCTATAGACCAGGCTGGTCTCAAACTCAGAGATCTGCCTACCTCTCCCTTCTGAGTGCTAGGATTAAAGGCGTGCGCCACTGCCGCCCGGCTCATCTTCAGGTTTTTCAGGGATACTCATGATTAATATCTGACTTCATTCTAGGCCTCTCACTTTCATGCTTGGCTTTTTTCACTGACTACATTAAAAACGCTTTCCCATAATCGTGATTTAAAGGTCACTCTTTCCCCCAACGTCACTGGTGACAGTAGCAGATTCAGAAGCAGAGGGACAAATGCCGTCATGATTACTCTACTTCCACTTGATTGTACTGGGGATTTGGAGACAGTCAGCCCAGAGTCCTCCCAAGCGCAGGCCTGCAGTTAGAGTGACTAGGAAGACAGCCCGTCTTGTGCTTCCTCTTTGCAGTGGTCATGGTGAATGGAGATCACCGCATTGGGATCTTTGCCAAGAGAGCAATTCAGGCTGGCGAAGAGCTCTTCTTTGATTATCGGTGAGGTGGTTGGGAATGAGGCAGGAGTGACTGGTAGAATTGCTTTGGGCCTTACAGCAGCTACCGTGGGTGGAGGAGAGGGTCTAGTTGCCATTGTTTGTCTCAGAGCTAGGAACATTCCAAATGGCTGCTAGGAATTGGGAGGAAGTGAGACAGGAGGGGACCCCATCTTCTCAACCACAGAGTAACCTGGTTCCTCCTCCTTGCTCTGGGATAGGTACAGCCAAGCTGATGCCCTCAAGTATGTGGGCATCGAGAGAGAGACGGACATCTTCTAGCCCTCTGGGCCCTGGGACAGTGCTGCGGTGGCAGCCCTGTCTTGGCTTCAGGCACACACCACTGCTGCTCCAGCTCCTGCAATGTCTTCCATGCTGAGAACCCCCACCCACTCCTGTGTGACTAGGCCTCCACTGTATCCCAAGGAGACACACTGCCTCAGTGAGAAGGGAAACAGGCGCTGGAGACCTGGTCTCCCAGGAGAGTTCAGATGTGAGAAGCTGCACCTCCAGATCAGAGGGGGTGGCCATGGGCTGGGGTGGATATCGATGCTTGATTTCTCCTCAGCTCCCGCACTGTGGGCCTCAGGAATCAACCCGCACTGCCCTTTCGGCTTTCCCAGTCAAGTCCTTGTATCGCTGCCGTCAGGCATTGCTAAGTGAAACCAGGTCCCTGGAGCCCACAGGTGCTCAGGGTTAGAGGTGAGCCTGACAGGCACTACAGACAACTCAGAGGGAATTGTGTCTCTGTGACATCAAAGCAGAAATTGAAGGTTGCAAGAGGGAAAGCTAAGTGGCACCCTCCTGTGGACAGAGGGAGAGCCAGCCAGAGCCTGGGCCTAGGAGGCTTGGAAAGGCCTGTCCTGTAGACTATGGGGGTAACAGGGCGTTTTCGGAGCAGCAGGCACCAGCGACCCAGCTCCTTCCAAAGTCCTGGCTCAGTGGCCGCGGGTCTAGGCTGCTGAGCATGGGCTGTGCCGGCTGGGAGTGAGTACTCTGGGTCACTAAGCTGCGGCTGTCCTCAGGCCTTCCATTCCTCAGAGCTAGGTCCACGGAGCAGCTTTGCTTCTTTCTTCAGGGTAGCTGGGTCTAGCCTAGACTAGAGAGGGGGAGGTTGCTGTGTGGTTACCCCATCTGGTCTGTCCCCCCTGCTGTTGGTAGTGTTCCAGTGAGGGTACCATTGCACACTTAGCAGGGTGTCACCGTGCAGGGCAGACTGGCAGGCAGACTACCGTTCTCTCTGGGGTTCCTGCAGAACAAAGCACTTTAACTTTCTTTTAGAAGGTCTATAGATTGGAATGGAGTTTGAGCCAAGGTCTCTGGGGTTCCTGCCCAAATCCCACTTCTGACGGAGGAAGAGAGTGGAAGATTTCTCCAGTTCTGTCTCATCTCCTGAGAGGCAGGAGGAGCTGGCTTGATCCAAGAACAAAAACTGTAGTCAGCACAGCTGCCTTGGGTCTGGTGTGCTGAGAACAGGGGCGTTGATGTGGGTAGAAAGGACTCGGGCAGGTACAGACTAACTAGGCAGTGTTAGAAGGGGAACAGGTGGCTCCCTCCCTGGAGAACCAGGGCTTCTCCCGTGGTTCTGCTGACCACCCCCTTCTCCCCACCAGTCAGTGCTTGTCCCCCAAGGAAGCCAGGCTCCCTTTGGCCGTACTGCCTCTTAGGGATTTGCATGGGACATGCATGCTTATACACATACACTCCCTCACCATACTGGTAGGCATGTGTACCTCACACTCAGCACACACCCAGCAGCTCCTGACAATAGCTTCTCCCCACCCCTCAACTGGGCTAACTCCCACCACACTTCTGAAATTGCCATCTGCCGGTGGTTTGTGTCTATTGTATGTATCAGGGATACCCTCAAGCCTAACTAACTGTAGGCTCTGAATTGCCCATGAATTCTCTGGGAAGACCAGACAGGTGGACAGGGCCTGGCTGTGAGGAATGCTCTAAGACATGCTGGTTCTAGACTGACTTCAGCCTTCCCTCAGCAAGCATCACTGGCAGCCCCTCTGCAGAGTTCAGGCCACTAATACTCATGCTCCTCCAGCTGCCAGTTCTCGGTCCCTGCTGTCCTCTATTTTTAATGACGGGTCCCAACTCTCCTCCCCACTTGTACCCACCTCATGTGAGCTGGTGGACACAGAGAGGTGGTGTGGACTGGGGAGATGGTGTACACGTGGCTTTGTTGCCAGTGAATTTCTTGCACTTTAGAGTCCTGTGGCTTGTGACCTCTTATCTAATAAAGTGTTAGAATCCATTTTGGCAAATTGTGTCCTGTGTGCTTGGGCTGGAAGATTCAAGGTGGTGGTAGGCATGGAAGCAGAATGGGCAGAAACTTCAGCTCTCTGATCCCCACTGTCCTCTGAGGTCTGGGGGCTGAGAGAGTGACCAGGGTGAAGGCACTGGTGGGTGTATAGGTTTGGTTTGGGTTTTTGGTTTTTAGGGACAGGGTCTCTGTGCAGTCTTGGCTGTCCTGGAACTCACTCTGTAGGCCAGGCTGGCCTCGAACTCAGATCCTCCTGCCTCTGCCTTCTGAGTGCTAGGATTAGAGGCGTGCACCACCACCACCCAGCTTATTATAAGTTTTGAGGACTAGAAATTCCTAAGTTCCCTTAAAAACATTTCATTTCTCATGAATAAAATAAGAATTTAGTGGGAAGCAAAAAAACCAAACTAAACAAGACAAACCGCACTATTTATCCCTTGACCATCAGCTATCACACACAGGCTGGGGCTCTGCCACTCTGCTTTATTGGACCTGCTCAGTTGAGGGCACAGCGGGCTCTGCCCTGCCCTAGAGTGGAGGCCCAGCAGGCTGGGTGAGTGGCTGGCAGGACTCCCGAGACATCCGGCACAGGAGGAGCTCAGCACAGACACGGCACAGCACAAGATGGCCCACTGAGTTTTTTTATATAGAAACCAATCGCTTAAAAATTAGAATAATATATAGTTTCTCTAGAGAGAGACTTTGCAACAAAAAATATATATAAAGAATATGAACTCCTGGGCAAACACAGCAGCGTCTCTGAGCAGAGGGAAGCGGGCTCCTCATGCATAGGAGGGGGCCAGGCCTGTAGGCAGGCACCAAGGCGATTGCATATTTTGGGAAGGGGTGGAAGCGGTAGAGGGCTGGCTAGGCAGGTGTCTGCCTATGTTTTCTACTTGCAGGCTTTTTATGGCTTTGGCTGAAGCACGTGAAGCAGGAAGGTACTAAAGTGCTAAACTGAGACCTCTTGGTCTCTAAAAACAAAAAGGGGGTGGGGCGCGGGGGGGGACAATGACAAAGTCCTCCCTCCCTCACCCCCAGCTGAGAGGAAGCAGATGGAAGACAGCCGGTCAGCAGAGCAGGTGGGGAGGCTTGGGGTGTGTTTTAGCAGCCTCCTCCCCACCGTGCCCTATGCAGTCCTGCAATCCCCCACATCTGTCCCTGCTGATAATGTACACAGGAAGAGAGGCAATTCATCTCCCCTGCCCTCCGTCATTAATCCCTGCCAGCAGCTGGGACAGAGAAGGCTGGAAAGGCCTGTCTGAGCCCCACAGGGCTTCTCCTGTGGGGCAGGCAAACAGCCAGGAGCCTGGGGGAAAGGGATGAGCAGGGCATTGGTTTAGGCAGTGAGGCTCGGCCACTCCCTTTGGTCCCATCTGTAGCTCTGCCCACCAAACTTGGCAAGAAGGGAATCCTCCTGGTGAACAGAGCCTGCTAAGAAGAGCCAAATGTCCCTGGCAGGGTAGGGGAGAGGAAGGAATTGGGGGGACTTAGAGGAGTTGGACTTGGTCCCTGAAGCCCTTATGACTCATTCAGACCTGGACTCCTCCAAGATCTGGGGGAGGTTCTGATCCCTGGCGCTTGGGCCAGAGGCTGGGGCTGGGGCTGGGGCTGGGGTTGGAACCTGGGTGGGAGCTGGAGTGGGGGCAGGGGCTTGGGCGGGGCCTGAAGGAGGTAGGGGAGTTTTGCTGGCAGGATGGTGGTCGTGGCTGGCCTTGGGCTCGTTGGTGTGGTAGGAGCCCTTGTAGCGATGATTTTGCAGGTAGAAGAGCACCAGCATTCCCACAAGCCCCAGCAGCAGGAAGGCCACCAAAACTGGATGGAAAAAAAGGAACAACTCAGGGAAGGTCTTTGGGGTACACACATACATGCTCGGCCAGAAATATCATGCACAACTGTGTATAGTAATGGCTGTGTCAGGCCATCCCCATGTCTAGGTCTGGATTCTTGGCTTATCCCCTGCCCACTTCACTCTGTATCTCCGGCAGCTTCTCCAGTTTCTCATTTCAGTAGATGGCATTACATCACTTTCTTCATCCCGTAACTATGGTTGCATTTTAATATTTCATTTTGATAAAAAATTTATAGCTGCCTCAAATATGAAGACGTCTCCACCCAGTTATATACTGACCACTGTAGCCTGTCTGTCTCACCCTTTTTCCTGCCGTCTCAAGGCTAGCACCTTCACCTCTCAGCCCTGAGGACAGGAACCAGGAGGGATGCTGACAGGGTGGTCTTGGGAAAGTCAGGTTAGTGATCAATGCTACTCACAGCCTAAGAGTATGGCCACCCATCCGTCGTCATGGTAGTATGGGAAATCTAAAAAGGTTTCAGAAAGGGCTGATTAGGAGACACAGCTCTGTGTTCAGAGCCATTTCCCATCACCGTTACCCGTCCCTCCTTTTGTCCGAGTCTTCTGTGTGCAGGGATTTACCTGGGGGCAGGTACCAGGGATCAAGCTCTGGCGGCACCTCGGAGACAAGGCGTGGCATAGCTCCGCAGTTAGATTCCGACAGTTCTCCCTGAACCCGCATGGCCTCCGCTAGCTCAGCAGTCATGGGGCGGGGGGTTCGGAAATGGGTCTTGAGGGGAGCCACATTGTTGAACCGGACACCAGACAGGCAGCCTGAGAAACCTGGAGTGTTGTACCGCTGGATCTCTGGGTCAATGACTCCTGTCTCTGAGGGAGAGGCAGGCCCAGAAAGAGTGTTTGGGACACCCGGAAGCCCTGCCCCTCTTCCATCTATCTGATCCATTCCTGTTCCTTTTGCTCATTACCCTCACTGCTGTTCCCACTTCCTCGCTCTATACCCCGGGAGCCTCATCCACACCTCTCCTCCGACTCACACCAGCAGCTTACCCATCACACGCCCTAGATACAAGGCCTTGGGTGAGTCCAGCTGGCTGTCCACCAGCAGAGAGAACTTCTGTTCTGTCAGCGGGAAGTAGTCCACCTGAGAGAGGGAGGGAGGGATGCCCTGGATGGACACAGCCAAGACCATAGAGGAATTCACTCTGCCCAAAGGATCCTTGCTCAAAATGAACAACCCCTGGACCCTGAGGTAGGGTCTGACACATGGCTCAAACAATCTGATTTTGACCCGACTTTGCAGTTTACAAGTAGTTTGACTTTTTTTTTTTTCTTCTCACATTTTATTTTTATTTTTCGGGACAGGGTCTTTGTACATAGTCTGGCTGTCCTGGACTCACTATGTAGGCCAGGCTGAATTCTTCAAACTCAGAGATCCATGCCTGCATGTGCCACTACGTCCAGCTGCACATTCTATTTTTTTATGGGGTCTGGAGTTGAGACAATTCATCTGGAGTTCAGATAACAACACACAGGAGCCATTTCTCTCCCTTTACAGCATGGATCTCAGGACCAAACTCTGGTTATCAGGCTTGTGCCTTTACACACCGAGCCACCTCAGCACACCACTCCCCTCTGATACAGGGGCTCATGTAGCCAGGTGTAACCTTGAACTCCTGATCCTCTTGCCTCCACCTCCAACATATTGAGATTACACACCCAGTTTATGCAGTGCTGGGATGGAACCCGGGACTTCGTGCGTGGTAGGCAAGCACTCTACCAACTAAGCCACACCCCCAGCTCCTAGCGGTTTGCCTTTGAGAAAAACACTTTACTTTCTCAGCCTGTTTAATGGGTCATAAAATGGAGCTCAGTGGGGCTGGACAGATGGCTTAGCAGTTAGGAACACTGACTACTCTTCCAGAGAACCCAGGTTCAATTCCCAGCACCCACAAGGCAACTCACAACTGTCTGTAACCCCAAGATCTGACACCCTCACACAGACAGACATGTAGGCAAAACAAAACATTAATGTACGTAAAATAAGGATAAATAATTTTTTCTTTCGTTTTTCGAGACGGTTTCTCTGTGTAGCTTTGCGCCTTTCCTGGATCTCACTCTGTAGACCAGGCTGGCCTCGAACTCACAGAGATATGCCTGCCTCTGCCCCCCGAGTGCTGGGATTAAAGGCTTGCGCCACCACTGCCCGACAAGAATAAATAATTTTTAAAAATGGAGCTCAAAATAACTGCCAACCACCGCTACTTCACAGAGCTGACGTAAGGGTCATGAGAGGGGATACATGTAAAAAATCCCTTGTATACTGAACTGTGTTTCAGACATGTAATCATCTGACATTTTCTTGGGTGTGCCACAGCCAAGATCGCGAGGCTGTGACTTAACTGGCCCATCCCCTTCCACCTGTACCTGGATGAAGAGGTTTCGGTAGACCCGAGTGATGTTGACACTGTGGGGCTGGCCATCAGTCACTGGCCGAGTGGTCAGCTGGTACACATAGGGACTGGTGCCCAGCTGATACCGGAGCTGTAGGGTCCCTGTGGGGTGGGAGGAGGAATGTGGCGTCTTCTCTCAGCCCCCACAACCCCCATCTTCCAAAGGTCTGCATCTTTACATTAGTCAATCAATAGCTATGGGAATTTGGACGCCTGGAGGAAGAAGACAGCCATGGAGAACTCACCATCTTCCTTGATGAGCACAGCCATGTAGTCACGTACAAAGGAGCTGACGTAGAGGAGGACTGCAGGAGCAGAGCTGGTGCTAAAACTAAAGGAGACCTCCTCTCCAGTAACATTGTAGACAGGCCCCCGGTACCCTGGCACAGGCCGGCCAGGCCTCGGATAGTCGGGCAGGCGGTACCCAGGGCCATGGTAGCCAGGCACGTAACCAGGGGTGTCATAGCCCGGAATATAGCCAGGCTCATAGCCTGGCACGGGTCGGCTCAGCATGTGGGAGAACTCCTGGGCTGCAGAGCGCAGTGCTGACTGGAGATTATAGCGCATCCACGTGCCCGTCTCAAAGAATCCTCCAATATCTAAAGCGAAGATACCAAGGTAAAGGCTCCAGACATCTTAGTCTCAAGTTCAAAGGGTTTTTATGTTACCGACCCATGCACACACTAGTATCTGCCACTATTCACTTTTAGTAGGATTAAAAAATCCAATTTAATTTTGGAGACATTGTCTTATTACTTTGTAGCCCAAATTTACAATCCTTCTGCCTCAGTCCTTCAAGTGCTGGGATTACAGGCCTGCACCATCCCATCTAGCACTGAACAGAAAAATAATGGTATGAGAAACCTGAAAAGTCATCCAGTCTCACCCCTGCATTTTTATAGGCAAGGAAACTTAAGCCTAAAGATGGGCAGTGATAGGCTAGAGAGATGGCTCAACAGTTAAGAGCACTGGCTGCTCTTCCAGAGGACCTGGGTTCAATTCCCAGCACCCACATGGAAGCTCACGCCTGTCTGTAACTCCAGTTCCAGGGTTTCTGACATCCTCAACATGGAGGCAAAACACCAATGCACACACAATAAAAATAAATTATTTAGAACCGGGCGGTGGTGGCACACGTCTTTAATCCCAGCACTCGGGAGGCAGAGGCAGGCAGATCTTTGTGAGTTCGAGGCCAGCCTGGTCTACAGAGTGAGATCCAGGAAAGGCACAAAGCTACACAGAGAAACCCTGTCTTGAAAAACCAAAAAAATATATATATATATAATAATAATAATAATAATAATAAATAAAATAAAATAAATTATTAAAAAAAAAGACGGGTAGTGACTTACCCAAGGACACACAGTTTATGTGTAGGGCCCAAATTAGAATTTAGATATCCTGACTCCATGCAATTACGTGTTATTATTCATATTTCTCTGAATCTCCCTAGACCACCATAGTCTGCCCACAATCACCCACCTGCCCCATAGACTACCTTGGGCCAGCCTTGGGGAAAAATGTAGTCTGGGTATATTGAATTTCAAGGCTCATATCAGCCAAGAGTCAGCCTGTAGACATGTTTTGGGAATGCAATGATAGACAAGAAATAGCAGGGGGAGGGGAGGGATGCATCGTGAAGCCAAAGTCAATACTAGAGCTAGGAAAAACGTTCAGTTGGTCAAGTGCTGCCGTGCGAGCCTGAGGACATGAATTCGATGCTGGCACCCACACAAAAAGCACACATTTGAAATCCCACGGCTGGAGAGGCAGAAGCAGAGCATCTCTGGAGCTCACTGTCCAGCTAGCCTATCTAATTGGTAAATTCAATGTCCCAGTGACAGACCCTGTTTGAAAACACAAGGTAGATACACCTGAGAAACAACACCTGAGGTTGACCCTGGCCTCCACACACGTGTGCATGCACCACACACACACACACACACACACACACACACACTTGCATATACACAAAGTAGATGTGCATGGGGTACGGGAGCAACCTGTGTGACCTTGACAATAGTGTGAAGATGGGAAAGTTACTTGCTTAATGTTGGGGCATCAGATAGCTCTACCATCACTCCTTTTTCCTTTATTCCTCTGGAGTCACCCAGCATCTTCAAATGCCTGGTTGCCCCATTCAAGAGCTCAGAATTCTACCAACAGTTCTAGCTTTCCAAGATGCTGACTTGTATTCCCTCTGACCTCCCATTATGCCTAAGGCTCCGTGGCCCCCACCCCATAACCAGCAGCACTGACCGTGATTGCAATACGGCCCATCAAAAGCTGTGAGGTCACAGTCACAGGTGTAGTAGCTGTATCGCTCCACACAGCGTCCTCCATGGAAACAAGGGAACCGGGGGTGGGTGCAGTGGCCCGTGCAGTTGGGGAAGGTGCCCTCGGAGGCATTAGCACGGCCCTCCAGGTTCAGAGTCACTCCGTTCAGACGCATGGCCCTCAAGCAACCCACGAAAGGGCGCCTCTTGAGCTCTGCAGATCCTGGTCAGGAATAAATGGAGAGGTTGGGAGGTGTGGCTCAAAGGTAGAGCATCCCAAGAGCTCTCCCAAAATGTCTGCAGAGCCAGAGACAGGATTAAACACTGAGCGGGAAGGGAGGCAAGGGGATTAGGAGGATAGACTAGGATTATAAGGGACTGGAGAAGAGAGATGGTCACTTGGCACACTCTGGGGGATTGGAGCACGGGCTTCCTGGAAACAGGGAGCATGACCGGTGAAAGTGTAGGAATGGCATGGAGGCCCTCTCCCTGCCCCTGGGTTGATGCTCACCAACATAGAGGGGCTGGTCATACTCCAGCCAGATGTAGGTCTGCAGGGGCATGAGCCGTAGCACCCAGGGCCGATGGTCCACTCGCAGCCGGGCCTGCTTCACGTTGATCTCAGCCCGGACCAAATGCCATTCATCGTCGTTGAACTCAAAGTCGTCTGAGTGCACGGTCAGGTTCTCATCCCCATTGCCGATGTCAAAGGCAAAGACAACATCCCGGGATGCTGGACAGCATGACAGCGGGGACGAGGGAAACAGGGGGCTCTGACCCCCAAGATCCCTCACAGCATTCTTGCCCAAATTCAATCTCTCTCCTCACCTAAGGGAAGCCCCCTAAATAGTCCTCCACCTTGTCTAGAACCTACAAATAGCTTAAAACCACACAATCTGTTTCGCAAATTTGCAGATTCCTGGAATCAATTCCCAGCTCACATGCTCAGGCTAGAAGCATAGCTAGCTAGAGATGGCTGAGACCTCTAGAACCTGTCTCCTTCACAAGTAAGGGGCCAAGGGCCCACAGAAGCAACGCATGTGCTGAGG
>CABHPR010141835.1:0-29601 GCA_902168415.1 Peromyscus melanophrys
GTTGTTGTCCTAAGGCACAGATATGATCACCAGCCTTGTTGCTCACTGTGTGGTCTGGGGGACTGAAACTCACACACAGAGAAGACACAGGCAGGACCATCAAGTTGTCCCTTGACTTCAGTGTAGGTGCTGTGACCTGCACCCACCCATACACATAAGATGGCATACACCTGCACAAACACCCACACCCATAACCCTCCACACACACTCCCCACACACGCATAGCAATGTAAGCTAGAGATTTAACGAGTTGTCAGTAGCTCCAAATAGGAGAATTTCATAAACACCCGGATGTTCAAGGTCCTGGGACATTCGTTCTTCCATCCTCCCACATAGATCTGAGCCTTTCCAGGCCGTGGACCTTCTAGAAAGGTCCAACTAGTTTTTCCTAACAAAGCCCCTTCTCTAGTGCACTGGAAGACAGAGCAGGAGGCCCATCTCTAAGTGAAGTCAGGGCTTGACTGCATCCAGAGAGGGAAAAAAATCAAAGAGGTCAGAAGGTGAAGACTCAGGGTCTGTGGGGGAAGAAGTGGGAGAAGGCACTCCCATCACACACATGTTCTGTGTGTGAGCAGGCCTGTGAGGACAGTGAGCCTGAAGACATCTGGGGAGAGAGTTCTGCACAGAGGATGTGACTCAATCAGTTCACGGAGGTCATGGAGTTCATTTTCTTATTTCATCTGAGTTGGGCAGACACTGGCACCCACCTCACTGAGTGATGCACCTAAGCTTCTCAGTATGCAGGGCTCTACCTTTTTACCAAAGACATTATATGTCTCCATATTGGTGAATTTGTCTCTCTTCCCTTCTACCTTTTCTTTTAGTCTGTAGATACCACTCACCACTGCCCAGCTTACTATAGAATCAGTGAGCAAGCCCTGGCTCTAGACTTCTGTCATAAACTCAACTTTAGTTGACCCTAGAGAGCATCTCCTCAAGGCTAGAATTTGACTTCCTGTCAGAGCTGACAGGGAACAAGGCTTTGCTGACTGTTCAAGTCCTATAGAGTGTGGAGCCAGCTGTGCACTGCCGTGACAGCTGCAGTTCATAGGTCACCTGAGCATCTCCTTCTCCTGAGTCTCAGTGGACAGGAACCAGGACATAAGCCAACTGTTCTGATGGGCTTAAGAGACTTCACAGGAATGTCAGGTCCTAAGGAGAAGGCATAGAAGGGACAGTTCTCCAGGCAGCTCCCTGTCCTAATGGGTCCAGTCTAAGGAATTCTCTTCCATAGGCAAAGAGTAACAGATGCTGCTGATATGAGCAGCTCACCCAGATACCAAGGTCAGGCCATTGCTCACACCTAACCTTAACTCATAGACATGGCAATGATCATGCACTGTGTGTCACATTATAGGGAAACTGAGGCACAGGTAACAGTGCTTGAATCAGGATCACACAGGCCATGGGGAGCAGATCCAAAGCACAAGATATGATTATAGTCACAGTTCTAACTTATCTACCATGGAGGCTTGATTAAGTGTGATCTATAGGGGGGCTGGTTGAGATCTCTGAAGGACTAATGTCATTGTGTACACTCATCTGTTTCTTTACAGAGCCTGTGACAAAGCCCATCCTGGGAGTATCTGACACCACAGTCACAGTACAGAGCTCTGTGTTCTTCAGTTGCCTCTCAGCTGATACTGGAATCTCCATCCGTTGGATCTTCAATAATCAGAATCTGCAGCCCACAGAGAGGATGTCCCTGTCCCCCATGAATTGTGGACTCAGAATAGATCCTGTCAGGAGTGAGGATGCTGGAGAGTATAAGTGTGAGGTCTTCAACCCAGTCAGTTCAAAGGCCAGTCTCCCTGTCAGCCTGGTCGTGATGAATGGATGACCTCTCCTCTCTTCCTACAGCAGAGTGAGGGCATTTCTTTATCAATAGGGTACAAAATGGAGAAAAGTAATGTGGCAAAAGCTTTCAGCTACCACTCAGGTACAGCCATATGGTGACTCAAGCCTGTAATCCTGGGATAAATGTATGCACAAAGAAGCACCAGCATTCATAGTGAGACTTAGTCTCCAAAATAAATAAGAACATCAATATGGTAATCAATACTGTGAAGGGGTTAAGAGCTTAGTTGTGGATTAAATATATAGCCTATCCTCAGAATGTGTGGGATTTATTTCAGGAACTTCCCAAACTTCTATATTCTGTAAATCACCTGTTAAATGGTGCACTATTTGCATAGAGATTACCATCCTCTCATACGCTCCAATAGTTTTACCTAACATCAAGGCTCTCTAGACAACAGTCATCCATGTGAAGGAAGGAAGAGTGACAGAAGGGTCTGTCCATGTTCCTCTGTGGACATAACTGGTTCCTAAATATTTTTTTATTTTATTATTTTTTTATTAAGAGATTTTCTATTCATTTTACATACCAACCACAGATTCCCCTGTCCTCCCTCCTCCCACCCCCAAGACAAGCCCCATTCTCACCTCCTCCAAGGCAAGGTTTCCCATGGGGAGTCAGCAGAGCCTGGTACATTCAACTGAGGCAGGTCCAAGCCCCTCGTCTCTGCACCAAGACTGAGCAAAGTGCCTCACCCTTGGCACTAGGCTCCAAAAAGCCAGCTCATGTACTAGGGACAGATCCTGATCCCACTGCCTGGATGCCCCCTAAACAGTTTAAGCTAAACAACTGTCTGACTTGTTCAGAGGGCCTGATACAGTACCATGAGGGCTTCTCAGCTATTGGTTCACAGTTCATGTGTCTCCACTAGTTTGCCTAGTTGTCTCTGTACTTTTTCCAATCATAGTCTCGATATCCCTTGCTCATAGAATCCCTCCTCTCTCATCGATTGGGCTCCTGGAGCTCCACCTGGGACCCGGCCGTGGATCTCTGCATTTGTTTCCATCAATCACTGGATGAGAGTTCAATGATGACAGTTAAGGTATTAGGCCATCTGATCACCAGAGTAGATCAGCTCAAGCACCCTCTCGACTATTGCCAGTAGTCTAGGTGTAGTCATCCTTGTGGATTCCTGGGAACCTCCCTAGAACTCTGCTTCTCCCTATTCCCATGGTGTCTTCATTTACCATGGTACCTCTTTCCTTGCTCTCCCACTCTTTCCTGCTCCAGCTCGAACCTCCTGCACCCCTAAGCTCTCATCTGCCATCCCTTGCCCTCTATTACCCCACCCCCACCCCATTTGCTCATGTAGATCTCATCCTTTTCTCCATTGCTGGGTGATCCATGCATCCTACTTAGGGTCCTCTTTACTAGCTAGCCTCCCTGGAGCTGTGGGTTGCAGTCTGGTAATCTTTTGCTTTATATCTACTATCCACTTATGAGTGAGTACATATCGTGTTTGTCCTTCTGAGTCTGGGTTACCTCACTTAGGATGATATTTTCTAGTTCCATCCATTTGCCTGCAGACCTAATGATGTCATTTTTTTCTCTGCTGAGTACTAATCCATTGTGTATATGTACCACATTTTCTTTGTCCATTCTTCAGTTGAGGGGCATCTAGGTTGTTTCCAGGTTCTGGCTATTACAAATAATGCTGCTATGAACATAGTTGAGCATGTGTCCTTATGGTATGATTGAACATTCCTTGGGTATATGCCGAAGAGTGGTATAGCTGGGTCTTGAGAAAGATTGGTTCACAATTTTCTAAAAAAAGCACCATACTGATTTCCAAAGTGGGTGTACAAGTTTGCATTTCCACCAACAGTGGAGGAATGTTCCCCTTCCTCCACATCCTCTCCAACATAAGCTATCTTCATTGTTTTTTATCTTAGCCATTCTGACAGGTGTAAGATGGTATCTCAGAGTCTTTGTGATTTGCATTTCCCTGATGACTAAGGATGTTGAGCAATTCCTTAAATGTCTTTCAGCCATTTGAGATTCTTCTGTTGAGAATTCTCTGTTTAGCTGTATAGCCCATTTTTTAAAAAATTGGACTGTTAGGTATTTTGATGTCTAGTTTCTTCAGTTCTTTATATATTCTGAAGATCAGCCCCCTGTCAGATATGGGGTTGGTGAAGATCTTTTCCCATTCTGTAGGCTGTCAGTTTTGTCTTATTGGCCATGTCCTTTGCCTTACAAAAGCCTCTCAGTTTCAAAAGGTCCCATTTATTAATTGTTGCTTTCAGTGTCTATGGTACTGGTGTTATATTTAGGAAGTGATTTCTGATGTCAATGCATTCAAGAGTACTTCCTACTTTTTCTTCTATTAGGTTCAGAGTAACTGGGTTTATGTTGAGGTCTTTTTCCATTTGGACTTAAGTTTTGTGCATGGTAACAGATATGGATCTATTTGCATTCTTCTACATGTTGACATCTAGTTATGCCAGCACCATTTGTTGAATATGTTTTCTTTTTCAATTGTACAATTTTGGCTTCTTTATCAAAAATTAGGTGTTCATACCTGTGCAGATTAATGTCAGGGTCTTCAATTTGATTCCATTGGTCCACATGTTGTTTCTTATGCCAGTACCAAGCTGTTTTTATTACTATAGCTCTATAGTAGTGCTTGAAGTCAGGGATCGTGATGCCTCCAGAGGTTGCTTTGTTGAACAGGATTCTTTTAGCTATCCTGGATTTTTGCGTTCTATCCTGAGAGTGGCATGTACAATGTGATCTTGCACAGGGTCCTTTTTCCTGGTTATATATATGTATTTCACAGTCAATTGATTGGCCACCTTTCATTTCTATGTCTTGCTTACTTGTTCTGTCTAGGACTCCTAAGGGAATATAGAACAGATTTGGCCACAACAGCATCCTGGTATTGATCCTGCTGCTTGAGTGAAAGTTGTCAGTGTTCCCACCTAATACTGAGTTGACTGTGCATTTCCACATGTCCCCTACTGCAGGGGCCTACCCTGTATACCTAGTTTGGCTTGTTTCATCATTAAAACTGTTCACTTTTTCACATGTCTTTATTGATTCAGGTATGTGTTATACATGGAATCAGTTTTGTGTCTCTTCAGCCTTCCATCTCATTAGGTTATGGGCTTCCAGGAATTTGTCTGCTTCATCTAGCTCACTCAACACTTTGCACACAGCTATTGAATACTAATGGAATTCTTAATATTCTGAAGAATAGACAGTAAGGTCTCAAATTTCACTTCTATTATTAGTATTGTTAATCTCTCTGTTTCTTTTTTTTTTGAGACAAGGTTTTCTGTGTAGGTCTGGCTTTCCTGGGTCTGGCTCTGTAGACTGGGCTATCCTTAAACTCAGAGATCCAGCTCCTTATGCCTCCTAAGTGCTGTAATTAAAGGTGTGTGTGACCACCACATAGCCAATAATGTTAATCTTAAAAAAAAAACAAAGTTAATGTAATTAAAGGTCATCAATACCATTAAAAACTTGGAAGAATAATCTTTTAATTCTTTAATTTTCCCTACTATTATTCTTTATTTGTATCATTATTTTTACCAAAGGGAACTTAGAGAGAGACAATGGAGGAACAATGCTTCCTGGCTTGCTCTCCATCATTCCCTTAGTTATCTTTTCCTTGTATATCCCAGTATGACCTGCCTAGGAATGTTACCATCCACAGTGGGAGGTGCCCTCACACATCTATCAATAATTAAGTTAATGCTGTATAGATGTACCTACAAAGCATGCTGATAGAGGAAATTCTGTGAGGTTCCCCAGATGTCTCCAGCTTGTCAGGTGACACACACTAACCAGCACACCTGTTATACAACCTGGGCCATCAGGTCATTTTTAGCAAGTTCTTGCTTCTAGTTTGTGTAGGTCAGATAGTCAGTTTCTACTTGAACCTCAAGACAGCTGTCTATATGGTCGATGTGTCTAAGAGAAGGGGTGTTAACACCTAAGGTCAAAGGTAGTTCTGTTGCAAACATTACCTTGTTCCTTCACTTTCCTAGATCATTCCTATATTTACTCTTCATCCTTAGGGAACCAGTGGCTCATGTCAGTCATCATGAAACATCTGAGCAGCATGGCTCATGTTGTGGTCCAGCTGGACCACTGAGCTGAAAGAAAGCCTGTTCCTGGTATCTTATCTGAGGTGTCTGTTTACATGTCAAGTCCTTAGGACAGACTGTGAGGCTTCCCAGCAAAGTACAATGGAACTCTCATCATCAGCTAGCTGTAGGATGGCCTTAGACAGCTAAGCCTAGAAGAGATTTGGTCCAAACTTAGCAGTTGAGGGCAGTGCATCTGGAGGGACACAGCACTTCATCCTACAAGGCAGTCTTTGGTCTGCCTACCATCAAGCTCTGTAGCTCAGCTCATACATGAAAAGTCTGTGTTTGTCCCACACTGCAAGGAGTCCCCATTATCTCTGATCTCTTAGATCTTCTTGCACCTGTCTATGATTCATTTTCTTACTTATTTTCTTCTAATTCTGGTTGGCAGGGAGGTTAGTGACTAACACCCATGGAAACATGCCTTTGCAAGGGTCAGAGGTCCCACACAGGGCTATCTCCTCTCTGTTGTCTGCACAGCACTGTTACACCTAACTACAAGCATCAACTCCAGCACAGTGGAGGGAAAGAACATGGTAGCATTAACACCTGGATCTGAGACTCAGGATATATCCTACCCTGTGGTGGATAAACCCACAGACAAGTGTTTCTTTCAGCATCCTCCAAGAAGCTTCTTTTTTGCACTGATAGAGGCCACTATTGAAACTCCAAACTTGTCCAAATGTGGAGAACAATGAAACACCACAGTGTGCCCAGCCCAAATTGATCTATGTATATAACGTAATCCTCTTCGTTTAGGCTCAGGGCACATCTCTGAAGAAGAGGTAGCAAAATTTAAGAGCCAGAGAAACATGTCATGTCATGTGAGATTGTGTCTTCTATATATGACAGGGAAGCTGCATCCAAGAAATGTCAACCGTATGTCCATCTAAACAGACCTGAAAATGACAACACCAATTGACATGGCAGCATGGATGCAGATAGTTCCTCCCCTAAATGAAGAGCTGTAGGCAATTATCGAGTATTGAGAGAGGGAGAATAAATATTTCCAGGGATGAGCCCCTAGTGGGTCATCCAGTCCCAATTGGTCTGATGTAAACACATATAGAGATGAGCAACACTAAATGCCCAGATGATGTTCTTTACATATTTATATACAAAAATATATGTAATTGCTGTGGGATATCTTTCTATGCTCTGTGAATATGTGTTTGTAATTGATATTAAGCCTCTGAGTGATTATTTTAAAAGCGGCTGTGGGACTGTGTGGGACAGAAATCCTACGTTTAAAAGTGGCACCCCACGTGGGGCAGAAATTTCCACATAAGACCTGAGAAAACTTAAAAACAGTGTTCTAGAACACATAAATTGAGCCAAAAAACAGCTTTCTAGTCTCTTATGCAGGCCACAGTACAGAGATGCTGCAGCATTTCAGCTTCAGCATAACATGGTGGTGGATTCCCATTATTGTACACAGGTGTCTCTAAGCCATACAGCATGCTGCATTGTAGAGTTAGCTTTTACTTATACAGACAAAAAAGGGTTTGTGGGCTGGCTGCATGCTACCTGATGGCAGCAATGACCCCAGAGTTGGAGTGGGGATAAGTGTGACTCTCCTGGATACCTCTGCCATGTTGGGAAGCCAAACAAGGTGGAGCCAACAGCCAAAGCCACCACTTTGGTCCTAGACATACCTGCTTAGTAGTTTAAATTAGTGATAAGGAAAAAGGTTACAGATACACAATAAAACAGATTCAGATGGAAAAAACCTCTAAATGGGTCACATTATGTTTAAAAAATGTGTGCAGACTTGAGAGAAAAAAGAGAAAGTATAGAAAGTCATAAAAAAGATTTATAGTTTTAAAATAATAAAATGAATTCCTTAAAAGGAAATAAAATAATATAAAAAAGCCACATAAAAATGGAAAATACACAGAGAGTTTGGATACTATGTTGTCTTTGGGATTTTAACTGCTATGAGGCATTTAGTTGTAGAAGCTGCTATATTAAACCAACCTGTATATTTTGATAAAATCTTGTTTCCAAAGTTTAAGTCAGAAGATGTGTTACTTTGAAAAAGAGGTTCTGCTTTTGTTTACACAGGAAATGAGAGACTATGAATTCATTCTAGATTAAGAAAAATCAGATTTAATCAGGGAAGATCCCCTGAAATCTTTAATACAGACATGAGAAAATAAACCTAAAGTAACTACAAGACACATAACATATATTTTCCCTGCCCAAACATAAAACAGAAAATTATATTTGATTGGCTTGTATACAATACAGTTTATATTTATATTGATGCAGATATGTATGCTACCTTAGAAGTTTCTATATTTTCAGAACAAAGGGACCAGACATCAATAAAAACAGATGGCCCAGATGATCCAACATTTCAACACACCTCTTTTACAATTTCCTCTGAGTTCTGCATCCAAACAGTTTGTCTTAGCTGAGGTTATCCTTGTGGATTCCTGGGAATTTCCCTAGCACCAAGTTTCTCCCTAACCCCATAATGGCTCCCTCTATCAAGATATCTCTTTCTTATTTACCCTGTCCTTTGCCTGACAGAAGCTTCTCAGTTTCAGGAGGTCCCCTTTATTAATTGTTGCTCTCAGTGTCTGTGCTACTGGTGTTATATTTGGGAAGTGGTCTCCTGTGTCAATGCGTTCAAAGCTACTTCTTACTTTCTCATTTATCAGGATCAGTGTAGCTGGATTTATGTTGAAGTCTTTGATCCACTTGGACTTGAGTTTTGTGCATGGCAATAGATATGGGTATATCTGTAATCTCTACATGTTGATATGCAGTTATGCCAGCACCATTTGTTGAAGATGCTTTCTTTTTTCCACTGTATAATTTTGGCTTCTTTGTCAAAAATCAGGTGTTCATAGGTGTATGTGTCAATGTCAGCGTCTTCAATTTGATTCCATTGGTTCACATGTTGGGTTTTATGCCAATATCAAGCTGTTTTTATTACTATAGCTCTATAGTAGAGCTTTAGTTCAGGGATGGTGATACCTCCAGAACTTGCTTTGTCATAAAGGATTGTTTTGGTGATATCTCCAGAACTTCCTTTTTTTATTTTAGCTATTCTGGATTTTTCCCTATTAAGTTGAGTATTGTTCTTTCGAGGTCTGTGAGAATTGCATTGGAATTTTAATGGGGATTGTCTTGAATTTGTCGATTGCTTTTGGTAAGATTGCCATTTTATTATGTTGTTTTTACCTATCCATGAGCATGGGAGATCTTTCCATTTTCTGATATCTTCTTCAATTTCTAGGAAACAAGGAGGACCCTAAGAGGGATGCATGAATCTCTTTGGGAAGGGGAAGTGGATGAGATCTCCATGAGTAAACTGGGGATGGGGACAATAGAGGGGAGAGGATGGGAGATAAGAAAATAAGGGAATGGGATGGTCAAGCTGGGGGAGGGATGAAGTTGGAGAGCTATGAAAGAGATATCTTGATTGAGGGAGACATTACGGAGTTAGGGAGAAACCTGGTGCTAGGGAAATTCCCAGGAATCCACAAGGATGACTCTAGATTAGACTCCTAGCAATAGTGGAGAAGATACCTGATCTGGCCTACCCACTAATCCGATTGGTGAATACCTTGACTGTCATCATAGAACTTTCATCCAGTAACTGATGGAAGCAGATGTAGAGCTCCAGGAGTCCAGTCCAAGAGAGGTAAGAGGGATTATATGAGCAGGGGTGGGAGTCAAGATCGTGATAGGGAAATCTACAGAGACAACTGAACCAAGCTCATAGGAACTCCCAAATTTTAGACTGACAGCTGTGGAACATGCATGGGACCAGACTAGGTCCTCTGCATATTGGAGGCAGTTGTGTAGCTTGGTATGTTTGAGCGGCCTCTAGCAGTATGATCAAGATCTATCCTTGGTGCATGAGCTATCTTTCTGGAGCCCATTACCTATGGTGGGATGCCTTGCTCAGCCTTGATGCAGTGGGCGAGGGGGAGTGGTTTGGTTCCGCCTCTACTGAATGTACCAGGCTTTGCTTAACTTCCATGGGAGTCCCTACCTTTTTGGAGGAGGGGTTAAGCATGGGTCTGGGGGGAAGACTGGGGGGAATGGAAGAAGGGATGAGAGGGGGATCTGTGGTTGGTATGTAAAATGAACAAAAAGTTTCTTAACATAAATTAAATAAAATCAAGAAGAGTAGAAAAGCAAACAAAAAAGATATCTCTTTTGTTGCTCTCCCTCTCTGTCCCTCTCCCAACCTGGTCATCCTGATTCTTTATGTTCCCACCCCCAATTCCCTTGGCTCCCCCCTCCCTCCTCCCCCACTTACCCAGGAGATCTTAACTATTTCCCCTTCCTGGGGCAATCCATGCATGTCTGTCTTAGGGTTTTCCTTTTTTTGTTGATTTGTTCTTTTATTTGCTTATTTATTACTTGGTTTTGAATTTGTTACAGCGCCTGGGTCTTGCTCTGAAGCTAAGGTTGTTTTGGAGCTCTAACTCCTAGGAATCCTCCTGCCTCAGCATCCTTCTTGCTTGGATTACTGTTATGAATCACCGTAAGTTGCTGAACTTGATTCATGTGATAAAGGCAGTTGGAGTTTGAGTCGTTTGTGATTTAATCTGTTGCTGGTAATAGACATAAGAATAATTAATAAATATTTTGTCAATGGACCCTGGGAAAAACACCTAGTCAGTCTGGAATATGTTCTGGAGCTCAAGGTCTGAACTGGATGCTCTGTCAGTAAACTGAAGTAGCAGCTACTCAAAAGGGTGAGGCAGGAGGATGGCTTGCATCCATTAATATTTTGGGAAGCATTTCTGTACCTGTCACTCAGGTAGTAAAGTCCTTGCTTGGCGTTTACAAAACCATAAGTTTTGTGATCTTGAAGATTTCTTTTATGATAAATGTGCTGTACACATGTGTACTGTGTCTTCTTAATTCATTTAAAGAGCTATTTTTAAAATTTGTGTTTCTTTTTGAGGTAATGTCTTGCTATGTAGCCCTGGCTGGCCCAGAACTCTATGTAAAAGGGGCTGGCCTTAAATTCATGGAGATCCACCAGCCTCTGGCTCTTGAGGACTGGGATTAAAGGTGTGTACCACAAAAAAGAAGGATTCCTGGTATTCTCCATCCCCTCTGGCTTTACACTTTTTTTTTTTTTCGAGACAGGGTTTCTCTGTGTAGCTTTGCGCCTTTCCTGGAGCTCACTTGGTAGCCCAGGCTGGCCTCGAACTCACAGCGATCCGCCTGGCTCTGCCTCCCGAGTGCTGGGATTAAAGGCGTGCGCCACCACCGCCCGGCTGGCTTTACACTCTTTCTGCCTCTTCTTCTACAGAGTTCCCTGAGCCCTGATGGGAGAGAGTTGATGGAGACATCCCATTTAAGACTTAGTGTTCCAAGGTCTCTTACTCTCTAACCAGCCTCATTATTCTCTATCTATCTATCTATCTATCTATCTATCTATCTATCTATCTATCTATGGGTGTATGTGTGTCTGTGTATGCACATGAACATTTTGCCATGAAGTCCAAGAGAGGGCAGAGGATTTCCTAGCCATCACTATTCCTGCTGGACATTGAACTTGTGCATTCTATAATAGCAGGGCACACTCCTCTGAGCTTCCCTCCATCCCTGTAATCCTTCCTTTCTAAAAATCCCTTACAGATTCCTGAGAACCAACTGTGACATCGCCCTCCCTGACACATTTTTAAAATTGTTTTGAGAAATGGTTTAGTGAAGCCCACACTGGCCTCAAACTTGCTATATAGCCAAAGATGATCTTGAATTTCTGAGCCTTTCACTCAAACCGTCACATTCTGGGAAGGCAGGCATGTCCCAACATGTCTGGATATATGACCATTGATATCATGACAAATGTTTAATATATATATATATATATATATAAATTTTATAGATTTAAGTTATATTTATACCTTTAGAAAAGTTTTGAAGAGTCAAAATAAAACCAAAGAATTATGAGATTAGTGGCAATAAAATAGTTCCTTAATTTTGGTTTTTCTTCTGTCCCATATCAGGTGGCTCTTATAATATGAGGTTTTGAATTTTCCTTTTAACAAGCATACTTGGGTTTTGAGAAGAAGAGAGCCATGCTCCAACTCTAAGCCAGTCAGTTTTTATTTGAACTGGGACTACAAAAAGACTATTTGCATTATGTGTCTGTAGAGAACATCCTCTGGAAATGTGATATACTAATAGGACAATTTACTCTTTTTCTTGGGATATTTTCTTTGGCTGATTCATCCTTTTTCTTCAGATGGCTCATCTATCTAGTGTTCTTCAGATTTGTTAGCTGGATGCCTTCATTCTCCTGGAGAGGCAAAAACAAAACCCGACCCAACCCTAATATTGGGGAGTTTACCTTTTGGTAAGTTATATCTGAATGAAAAGCATTTGTTAGTCTTATAAGTTAGTTTAGATTGAATGGCCATGCTATTTGATGAACTATCAACTCTTCTAATCAAGAGGTCTCTTTCATTCGAATCTAATCTTTATCAATATTGATGGTATCCATAGCTTTTTTTCCCTGTGGAAACAAAAGTAAAACTTCTTCCCCAATATAACACATATCCTGGTTTCCATTCTGAGGTCATCACATCTTTAAAGTACAAGGGCTGATTTAATTCAGTTGTTTTTTTTTTTTATTGTCCAATGTCTCTCCACAACTGTTGTTCCTTTCTCATCAGTATTTAGAAAATTTAAAGTTAATAAAGCATTGTGCAATCTATCTCTGGGGGTGTTTATCATCCCTTTCTGTTTATTAAGCATATCTTTTATAGTTTGATTAGATTTTTCTATAACTACTTGTCCAGTAGGATTGTGTGGTATACCTGTAATATGCTTTATGTTGTAATATGTAAAAAACTGTTTCATTTTACCATGTTCATCTGCATTCAGTAGTCCAATGTCAGCCTTTGCTATTCTTTCTGCATGCTCCAGAAGGCAGGGACCTTCTTTTTAAGTTGTCTCTAGAAAAAAACCTTTGTTTCTAGGAACACTTTGGCTACAATCCCTATTGAAATGACCTTGCTTGCCATAACCAAGACATTTGACACTTTGTATTTCTTAAAACCTTTAGAGATTACTTCTCCTATTAAAGTTGCATCATAAGTATGAGATTCAAATATCAGCTGTATTCCTAACCCATTCATCTATTGCTGCTGATCTTGCCTTTGAGGCCTGATCATCTTTTTTCATCCAGAATTAGTATTTTCAGAAGCCAAAGATTCAATTAATATTTGTCTGACTTCTGGATCTGATGCTATTCTATTTACAGCTGGGGTCAATCTTTGCAAAAAATCAGTGAAGGCTTCTTACAGGCCTGTATAATTTTAGTAAATTACTCAGAACTCTTTTCTGGTTCTTTAACCTTGTCCCAAGCATTTAAGGCTGCTAACTGACATAGCACCAAGGTGTGGTTATCAAATTCAAATTGCCTTTGCAATTCAGTATACTAGCCTTCACCTAGCAATCGATCTTGGTAAATATTAATACCTCTAGCGCTGTTTTGTTCTTCTATGGCCCTAGCTTCCTCTTTTCACCATATTTGCCATTGCAACTGAGGACCAGCTTCCAATGTTGGTGATGCCAAGTCTTTCCAGTCTTGAGGGATAATTCTGTTCTGAGTTGCCCATGAATTTAATATCCATTTCACAAATATGAATGCATACCACATGAGACTGTCACTTCCTTAAATCTCCTTAAATTTAACATTTCCACAGGAATCCAGTCAGTTCTTATATAGCCTTGTGGATACCTGTCATTTGGCAGTTGTTCCCATAAGGAGACTAGATAAATTAAGGTTGGTTGTTTGATAACCTTGGGCTGTTTTTTCTAATTTTATAACATAATGATGAGGTTGGTTCTCTTTCAAATTCCTGTCTGTGCCTGAATATCTCTATTATCTTTTTAAATACGTTTCTCTAAGGCTTGTAACTAATCAGTCATAATTGCATTATTTTCTTTAGTAATAACTTGTAGGGATTGCATATTATCAATAGTAACCTTTTCTAAGGCCTATATCTTATGAATAGCAAGTTTTTCTAAGGTTTGTATCTTATCAGTCAATTTCTCATATTTGGCACTGATATCAACCAAATTTTAGAGAGAAAACAAGAATTACCAAACTGATAATGATTATAATTGACATCATGTAAATCCCAGCTAAGTTAATTATTCCCTCATTTTATTGTTCTATTTTCAAACCATCTATTGTGTAATCATACAGAGACCTAACTCTCTCCATTGTAATAGTGTTTCCCATTTTTTAACATTGGAAAATTAAAGAAATTACTCTATCATCTATCCTATCTCTGTGAGTCTAAAGTTTCATCTCTAACTTACCTTTTATCATAACTAAGGAAAACTATAATTTTAGCTATTTAGTCTTTAACTCCATCAAAGACCCCAGAAGGATATAATATTACCTGAGTAAACAAGAAGTGCATTGCAAGCAACTTCCAAAACTCTAGAAATGATGGAGACATCTTGCTGCCTAGAGAGTCACCTGAAGTTCTTCTGAAGGTGGGGCATCCATCATCAGCCTATAGGCCCAGAGTCTCTGGCAGACTTTCCATTTTATTTTATTTTTTTATTAAGAAAAAATTTTCATTCATTTTACACACCAATCAAAGACCCCCCCTTCCCTCCTACCACCCCCCAGCCTCCCTCTTCCAACCCACCCCCATTCTTCCCCACAAGAAGACAAGGCCTCCCATGGAGAGGCAAATCCAGTAGAGGCAAGTCCAAGCCCCTCCCCTCTGCCTCAAGACTTCATGAAGTGTCCTCTCATAGGTAGTGGCTCCAAAAAGCCCACTCATGCACCAGGGATGGATTCTGATACTACTGCCAGGCTCCCCCACCCCCGCCCAGAATTATCCTTCAGCAGATCAAGCTACACAACTGTCTTGCCATGCAGAGGGCCTAGTCCAGTCCCATGTAGTCTCCACAGCCATCGATCCAACTTTTATAAGTTCCCAATAGTTGAGCAAATGTCCTTGTGGTGTGGTTGAGCATCTTTTGGGTATATGCCCGATTGGTATTGCTGAGTCTTGAGGTAGGTTGATTCTCAATTTTCTGAAATACCACCATACTGATTTACAGAGTGGCTGTACAAGATTGCATTCCCACCAGCAGTGGAGGAGTGTTCCCCTTTCTCCACATCCTCTCTAACATAAACTTTCATCTATGGTTTTGATCTTAGCCATTCTGACAGGTGTAAGATGGTATCTCAGAGTCATTTTGATTTGCATTTCCTTGATGGCTAAGGATATTTAGCATTTCCTTAACTGTCCTTTGGCCATTCTTCCATTGAGAATTCTCTGTTTAGATCTGTACCCCATTTTAAAGTTGGATTATTTGATATTTTGCTGTCTAGTTTCTTGAGTTTTTTAAAAATATATTTTGGATACCAGCCCTCTATCAGATGTGGGGTTGGTAAAGATCTTTTCTCATTCTGTAGGCTGCCTTCTTTTCTTATTGGCAGTATCCTTTGCCTAACAGAAGCTTCTCAGTTTCAGGAAGTTCCATTTATTAATTGTTGTTCTCAGTGTCTGTGCTACTGGTGTTATATTTAGAAGCAATCTCCTGTGCTAACATGTTCATGGCTACTTCCCATTTTCTCTTCTATGAGGTTCAGTGTAACTGGATTTATGTTAAGGTCTTTGATCCACTTGGACTTGAGCTTTGTGCATGGCAATAGATATTGGCCTATTTGCATTCTTCTACATGTTTACAGTTATGTCAGTACCATTTGTTGAAGATGCTTTCTTTTTTCCATTGTATAATTTTGGCTTCTTTGTCAAAAATCAGGTGTTTGTAAGTGTGTGGATTAATGTCAGGGTCTTTTATTTCATTCCATTGATCAACATGTCTGTTTTTATGCCAATACTAAGATGTTTTTATTATTATAGCTTTATAGTAGAGTTTTAAGTAATGGATGGTAATGCCTCCAGAAGTTCCTTTATTGTATAGGATTGTTTTTGCTACCTGGGTTTTATTTTCTTTCATATGAAGTTGAGTATTGTTCTTCCCAGGTCTTTGAAGAATTGCATTGCGATTTTGATGGGGATTGTACTGAGTCTGTAGATTGCCATTTTTACTATGTTGATACTCCTATCCAAGAACATGGGGGATCTTTCCATTTTCTGATATCTTCTTCAATTTCTTCTTCAAAGACTTACAGTTTTTGTTATATAAGTTTTTCACTTGTTTGGTTAGAGTTACCCCAAGATATTTTATGTTATTTGTGGCTATTGTAAAGGGTCATGTTTCTCTAATTTCTTTCTTAGCCCATTTATCATTTGTATATAGGAAGGCTCCTGATTTTCTTTTCTTTTTTTTTTTTTTTTGGTTTTTTCGAGACAGGGTTTCTCTGTGTAGGTTTGCGCCTTTCCTGGAACTCACTTGGTAGCCCAGGCTGGCCTCGAACTCACAGAGATCTGCCTGGCTCTGCCTCCCGAGTGCTGGGATTAAAGGCGTGCGCCACCACCACCCGGCCTGATTTTCTTTTTGAGTTAATCTTATATCCTGACACATTACTGAATATGTTTATCAGCCATAGGAGTTCCTTGGTAGAATTTTTGGGGAGATATTCTACCAAGGAACTCCTATGATATATATTGTCATATCACCTGCAAATTGGTGAAAGTTTGACTTCTTTCTTCACAATTTGTATCCCCTTGATCTCCTTTTGTTGTCTTATTGTTTTATCTAGAACTTTGAGTACTAACTATATTGAATAGATATGGAGAGAATGGACAGCCTTGTCTTGTTCCTAATTGTAGTGGAATTGCTTTGAGTTTCTGTCCATTCAGTTTGATGTTGACTGCTGGCTTGCTGTATATTGCCTTTATTATGTTTAGGTATGTTCCTGGTATCTCCAGTCTCTCCAAGACCTTTATCATGAAGGAGTGTTGGATTTTATTAAAGACTTTTTCAGCATCTAATGAGATGATCATGTGTTTTTTCTTTCAGTTTGTTTATGTGGTGTATTACATTGACAGATTTTCATATGTTTAATCATCCTGTGTCTCTGGGATGAAGCCTACTTGATCATGGTGGATAATTTTTTTGATGTGTTCTTGGATTTGATTTGCTAGCATTTTATTGAGAAATTCTGCATCAATGTTCATAAGGGAGATTGGTATGTAAGTCTCTTTCCTAGTTGTGTCTTTATGTGGTTTGGGTATCAGGGTAACTGTAGCCTTGTAAAAGAGTTTTGCAATATTCCTTCTGTTTTTATTGTTTGGAACAATTTCAGGAGTATTAATATTAGCTCTTCTTTGAAATTCTGGTAGAATCCTGCACTGAAGGTATCTGGCCCTGGGCCTTTTTTGGTTGGGAGACTTTTTATGACTGCTTCTATTTCCTTAGGGGTTCTAGGCCTATTTAAATTGTTTATCCGATCTTGATTTAATTTTGGTATGTTGTATCTATCCAAAAAATTGTCCATTTCTTTTACATTTTCCAATTTTGTGGTAGAGGTTTTCAAAGTATGATCTAATGATTCTCTGGATTTCTTCAGTATCTGTTATTATATCCCTCTTTTAATTTCTGAATTTGTTAATTTGGATATTCTATATGCTTTTTGGTTAATTTCGATAAGGCTTTGTCTATCTTGTTGATTTTCTCAAAGAACCAACTCTGTTTTATTGATTCTTTGCATTGTTCTCTTTGTTTCTATTTTATTGATTTCAGCCCCCAATTTGATTATTTTTTATCATGTACTCCTCCTGGATGAATTTGCTTCTTTTTGTTCTAGAGCTTTCAGGTGTGCTGTTAAGTGGCTAGTATGAGATTTCTCCAACTTCTTTATGTGTGCTTTTAGAGTTATGAACTTTTCTCTTAGCAACGCTTTCATAGTGTCCCATAAGTTTGAGTATCTTGTGTCTTCTTTTTCATTGAATTCTAGGAAGTCTTTAATTTCTTTCTTTATTTCTTCCTTGACTGAGTGGTGATTCAGTTGAGCATTGTTCAGTTTCCATGAGTTTGTAGGTTTTCTGCATTTTGTGTTGTTTTGAATTCTAGCTTTAAGCCATGGTGGTCTGATAAGACACAGGGGGTTATTCCATTTTTTTCTATCTGTTGAGATTTGTTTTGTTAACAACTGTGGGGTCAATTTTGAAGAAGATTCTATGGGGTGCTGAAAAGAATATTTGGTGGTATCATGTTCCCCAAAATATTGTGCACCCTAATAAACTTATCTTTGGTCAGAGACAGAACAGCCACTAGATACAAAGGCTAGAAAATGGTGGCACTCATACCTTTAATCCTAGCATTCCAGAGGTAGAAATCCCTCTGGATCTCTGTGAGTTCAAGGCCACATTGGAAATAACCAGGCATGGTGACACATGCCTTTAATCTCAAGAAATGAGCCTTTAATCCCAGGGAGTGATGGCAAAAACAGAAAGATATATAAGGCGTGAAGACCAGAAACTAGAAGCTTTTAGCTGGTTAAGGTTTCAGGCTTTGGAGCAGCAGTTCATCTGAGATTCATTCTGGATGAGGACTCAGAGGCATCCAGTCTGAGGAAACAGAATCAGCTGAGGATCCAGCGAGGTGAGGTGGCTGTGGCTTGTTCTGCTTCTGTGATCTTCCAGTATTCACCCCAATACTTGGCATCAGGTTTGATTTTATTAATAAGAACTTTTAAGATTCCTGCTACAGAATATATATATATATATATATTCTTTTGTGTTTGGATGAAGTGTTCTATAGATGTCTGTTAGGTCCATTTGACTCATAACATCTGTTAGTTCCCTTATTTCTTTGTTAAGTTTCTGTCTGCCTGACCTGTCCAGTGGTGAGAGAGGAGTGTTGAAGTTTCTGACTATTAGTGTGTGGGGTTTGATGTGTCGTTTGAGCTTTAGTAATGTTTCTTTTACAAATGCAGTGCCCTTGTATTTGGGGCATATGTTCAGAATTGAGACTTCATCTTGACGAAATTTTCCTGTGATGAATAGGAAATGCCCTTCTTCATCTCTTTTGATTGATTTTAGTTTGAACTCTATTTTATTAGGTATTAGGACAGCTGTACTTGCTTTTCTGAAGTGACAGCTGACATTCCAAGACAAGAAACTTGAGAAGCATCAGCTCCCAAAGAATTTTAGGAGAAGATATTCAAGAAAAAGATGGTGTTTCCAGGAATGGTCATATATGTCCCATGCATGACAAAATGACACGAAAACTGTCAAGAGAATCATTCAGACTGTGCTGTCACAGCAGCATTCTGGGCTGTCCCCAACGTCCACTGGTCCTTGCTGAGTCAGACTGTGTCCCCATGGGCTTTTGCGTCAGCTGGAGATGCATTGGACAAGCACTCATGTACTGGTCTGAAACTAGTCCACATGGCTCCCAATAGCTGGCCACCTAGGTTGGTGTCTGAGGACTGTATTATGCCCATGGCCTGATCGGGGTGCCAGTGCTGCCACCTGGAGACATGGAGACATCTGGGCATGGGCCACTGCCTAGAGCCATCTCTGGATCCATGGCCCTGTGGAGGCCAGGGCCTAGGCTGGTGTCTGACTCCAGTGGCCTCCAAGGGCTCTGTGCATTCCCAGGGTCTGGTCAGCCACCCAGGACCATGTTGGCACCTGGAGGCCATGTTGCCAATGGGACTGTGCTGATGTGATTGGCATGTGCTGCCACTGGGGCTGTGCTGGCATCAGGCCCAAGCTGCTACTGAGAGCAATGTTTGGGTCTGTGGTCCTGCTATAGTTGGCATCTGAGGTGATGTCCATGGCCCATGTTTGCACAGGGGTCATTGGAACCTTGCTGTGCTGTGCCAGCCCTGTCCTTCACTGGCCCTGGGATTGTAAGCCCTGTTTGTTTCTGGACACTGTAGCAGGAGAGCTGGCTCTACTCCTCAGGGGAGAGCTTGCCCCACACTCAGGAAAGATGGCCCCACCCCTCACCATAGACATGCAGCACTTCTGGAAAGCACAGGAAAGCTGACCCTGTGGTCAAAGACATAGGTGAACTGACCCTGAGGGCATGAGAGCAGAGGAACTGACCCCTCCTCATCTGTCATGTGCTGGTATGGGTGAGGGAAAGATGCCCCTCCCTCCTCTGCCCCTTTCTACCTGTGGCAGGCAAGAACACTGGCTTCAGGGTCATGAGAGTGAGAGACCTAGCCCTGCCCCACACCAGCTGCAGCACACAGGAGAGCAGACCCTGCACCACACCTGGGCAGCACATCAGAGCTGACCCTGTTGTTGGGGGCACAGGTGAGCCAGTCCCAAGTGCATGAAAACATGGGAGCTGACCCTGCCACCCCCTTATGTCCCCCCTACAGCAATCAAGAAAGAGAGAGGCCTATACCTTGCCTGGGCAAAACAATAGAGTTGGCCCTGGTGATGTGAGTTAGGGGGACCGGGATTTGAGGGCCTGAGTGGAAGAGAACAGGCCCCACTCCCTGCTGTGTGCTGCATCGGGTGGGCTGGTTGAAGCAGTGCTGGAATTCTTACCTGGGTAGTGATGATAAGGGAAAGCTAGTGAGCTCATCAACCCAGCTACCACCCAGGCCCAGGACCAGGGTTATAAGAGCTGTCCCCTTGCCATATCCCACTGTGCCCCTGCCCTCCACCTCCAGCTCACACTCCAGGGGCTGCCACTGCACTCTTCCAGCTGTCTCCCAGCACAGATTTCTCCAAAGCTGCCTGCATGTCTCACAGCACCTGGACAACAAATGAAACAGTCTACTCTTCCTGGGCTTCCACTGCATTCCAGGTTATAAGCCCAACATGCTTTGCCTCCATGTCAGCAGGAAGCAACCATGAGTGATTTCTACACCCCTTGTCACTCACACTTTTTTCTTATACTGAACTCTCCAGCTCAGGGGCTTGATTGCCCTTAAAAATGTTTTTATTACTAATTGTATAAATTCTGCCCATGGGCCAGGCGTTGGTGGCACATGCCTTTAATCCCAGCACTCGGGAGGCAGAGCCAGGCGGATCTCTGTGAGTTCGAGGCCAGCCTGGGCTACCAAGCGAGCTCCAGGAAAGGTGCAAAGCTACACAGAGAAACCCTGTCTCGAAAAACCAAAAAAAAAAATAAAAAATAAAAAAATAAAAAAAATAAATTCTGCCCGTGATCCTGATATATATATTTTATCAAACAATCTCCATGTGTACTTCTGACAATTGTTCTCATATGTAAATCTTGCTATGTATGTATTGAGACAAATTGGTACTGCCCTCTCATAGCTAAATGGTTAATTAATTGCTTTGATTGCAAGTTTATAGATATAGGTCAACTTCAGCCACAGCCTTGGTTCAACAGATGCACACCACTAATTCAGGTAAACTATCTAAAAATATTTTATTGCCATCATTTATTAAAAAAGATATTGATTAAAGATTAATACATAAAATTAATATTCCAGAGAAGGCTATACTTTTTTTAAAATTTATTTTATTTTATTTTACAATACCATTCAGTTCTACATATCAGCCACGGATTCCCTTGCTCTCCCCCCTCCTGCCCCCCTCCCTTTCCTCCCAGCCCACCCCCCATTCCCACCTTCTCCAGGGCAAAGCCTCCCCCGAGGACTGAGATCAACCTGGTAGACTCAGTCCAGGCAGGGCCAGTCCCCTCCTCCCAGGCCGAGCCAAGTGACCCTGCATAAGCCCCAGGTTTCAAACAGCCATCTCATGCAATGAGCACAGGACCTGGTCCCACTGGAAGGCTATACTTTTATGATACTCAGATTCATAATATTTAGACATACCTAATCACATCATGTCATGCTAACTATTATAAATTTTTATATTACTCCTCTGCACTTTTGCGGATCAGAGATGTTCTGGGATCATATACAACTACACCTACAAGGTGTTTAAACTTGTTCTCAGCTTATCGTCAATATAGATTATTGATTTATAATTATTTGTAAATACAGATTATTGATTATTAATGATAAATATAGATTATTGAGATAAACATTAATTAAATATCAAGGCAGACTATTGATTCTTACTAATTTCAGAATCATTACAATATTCCTTATCATTCTTCTAGTCATCTTCAGACTTTTAATTATCCACATTATTCACTGCCCTAAGAGAGATTTATATGCTTCTTTTATTTAAATGAAAAAGGAGGAGTTGTTAGAGGCCATAGAATAGATAGCAGCTGACAACTAATATTCAACAGGCTGATCCACTAGATGAATAACTCTCTAATGGGGAGCTCCACTAGGCAAAGACCATGGGGTTAATGGCTGTGGATACCATTTGTTTCTGTCTGTATTTTCTCAGGTGCTGCCACAATTCCTCCCTAAAAAGAACAGCTGTGGGATTCTCTCCACAGCCCATTGGTGGTGTGTTTTATACTTTTTGGGCACATTTATCTGTGTACGGTCAGGCAGATGATCTCTTCTTAAGTTGTACAATTTTGATGAATAGAAACAATACTAGGATATTTTTCATAGCTCAGGCTGACATAGGAAAGTAACAGTATTCTCAGCTACAAAGACAACTTTTTATACAATTAGATAATTGTATAAAACCTCAAAACAAATTCAAAGCAGACTGGTTGCCCCTGCAAATGAATTGCACAAGGACAAATTCTTCGTGTCTGGCTGTTGAACCAAGGTCAGGCATGAAGCAACTTTAGTGCCAGTTCTTCACTTGCAAAACATGGCTAATAACATTAAGCACATAACTCCCTGTGGCAACTGACTTGCTGTACAAAGTAACCTCAGTTTTATGAAACAAGACTCAAGGTTCGGCCAACTAACTGTTCATTGTTTAGGTCCTGAATTTCAGTGTCACTCTCTGTCAGGAAATGCTGAGCACCATGCTCCCACCTTTACAGCCTGCACACTAGGGAACCTGGCTGACAGCCAAGAGTTGCCATGGTTACTCACTCACTGGCCAGCCAGCATGACATTCCGAGCCCAAGAGAAACTGTGATTTCTCATGTGTTATCAGAATGGCTCTGACCCTCAAAATATAACTCATATATTGTCTAGAGTTTTTCTGTTGTAAGAAATGTGTAGAGAAATATGTAGTTGTGTGGAGACGGAGATATTTTCAGAGAGAGATTTTTAGAAAGAGATTTTTCAAGATGAAGTAAAAGAGAAAGTTACCATCAGAAAGCATGTGTTTCTTTTCTAATTCCCCTCAGATGGAAAAGTTTAGCCCTTGCCACATTCTTGGAATTTTTTGCAAACCCTGAATGTTGTCTTGGCGCAGGATCTCCTAAAGACTACAATAGGGGGTGCTTTATGTGTTGTGCTGGTGATGAATCAGGGGCTTGTGCATGCTACATGAGTATTCTTCTACTAATCGGCACCACAGGTCTGGTTCTGGTTGGCGCCTCCTTAACTAAGGTTATACTTAGTATCAGAGAGATACTATGGCCTTCTACAGACCAGGATTTCCCTTCCCTCTGCTGACGTCACATGTGGCTTTATACTGTTTGCTCCACGTCTTCCTGATGTCCCAATCATATCTCCCTCTGCTATTAATTTCCATCTAGGGTCGAACTTCAACATCCCCTTCCATGCAACCTCTTACCCCCCTGCGCAGTACTCTTGGCTCACCAGTTGGAAGCCACAGTCATCCGTTCACAAGTGCTTTATCTCCAACTCACTACTAATAAGAGTGGACCCTATATCTCCCATGTCCAGAACTCCGCCATTGGCCTCAATCGCACCACAGTGAAGAAAAATACAGGTCTTGGTCAATGGGTCCCTGAAATGTCAGCACCGAGTCTTGGAGTGAAACCTTGGTTTTATGAATAGACACAGAATTTAATTTCTGGCCTGTGTCCATTCCAATTTTCTCACAAGATTCTAGCTTTATGTCTTCTTTCTCATCTTGCATTTCTTCTGAGTGACCCTGGATTGGTCTTGGAATATGAGAGGGGATTTCTCCTTGATTGTAGGAACTTCCCAGGGAAAAAGACTGTACTGAAGGTCAAGTAGATTTTTCTTTCTATCATTAACTCATGCCTTTATGTCCCCTCCATTTGCTTTCATGATATCTATGACCCAGAAGGGGCATCCAGTTCTTTGAGCCATGCTCATGTTCCTTTATCCCAAATGCTCCCAGCTCCTGTCTTGTCTCAGCTGCTGATTGGCTTCTGCTCTGGTTCCAACAGAGCCAGAAGAGGCTGGTGATGGACATGCCTGGGAGGCCTGTCCTGAGTCATAATGAAACTGATGTGCATTTATCTATCTATCTATCTATCTATCTATCTATCTATCTATCTATCTATCTATCTATTATCTATCTATCTATCTATCTATCTATCTATCTATCTATCTATCTATCTATCTATTTACTGTCCTGGCTGTTGTTTCCCCTCCCTCCTCGCAGTCCCCTCCTTCATCCCCACTCCCAAATCCTCTCCCCCTCCATTTCTGTTCAGGAAAGGACAGGCCTCCCATGGACATCAACAAAACATGGCAGATCAAGTTGCGGTTAGACTAAGCACCTCCCCATGTATTAAGGTTGGGAAAGGCTACCCAGTATGAGGAATAGGGTCCCAAAAGCCAGCAAAAGAGTCAGAGACAGCCCTTGTTTCCACTGTTAGGAGTCCCACAAGAAGACTGAGTTCAATAATTGTAACATCTATGCAGAGTGCCACGGTCAGTCCCATTCAGGCTCCCTGGTTGTTGATTCAATCTCCATGAGCCCCTGTGAGTCCAGGTGAGTCGATTCTGTGGCTTTTCTTGTGGTGTCTCTAAACCCCTGGCTCCTACGATCCTTTCTCCTCGTCTTTTGCAAGATTCCCCAGGATCCACCTAATGTTTGGCTGTGGGTCTGCATCTGTTTCCATCAGTTGCTGGATGAAGCCTCTCTGATGACAGTTGGACTAGGCACCAATCTATGAGTATAGCAGAATATCGTTAAGCATCAGTACATTGAACTATTTTTTGTTTTTGTTTTTCTTTTTTATTCAAAGTGATTTTATTGCTGTGTACATGAGAGAACTTGTGCCACTAGAGCAGAGGCTGTGGATGACTCATATTTCCAATTGGGTGGGAGGACTTACTTAGTCTTATAGTAACGAGCCAGCCGGTGAATTCGGCTCTCTATCAGAATTAGGCGGAATTTAGCATCCTTATCCTTTCTGTTCATCTCAAGATGCTTTCGGACAGCCACCACTTTCTTAATCAAATGGTACAGATCCTCAGGGAGGTCAGGGGAAAGGTCTTTCGACTTACAGATTCTCAGGATTTTATTACCAGTCACAAAACGGACCTGCGCCACACCATGCGAGTCCCTCAGGATCACACCTATTTGGGAGGGAGTCAGGCCTTTCTTGGCCAGTGTGTAAATTTGTTCCTTCACGTAGTCAGACGTCAGCGTCAGCCACGTAGGGACGCTGTGGCAGTAGGGCAGCGCCGACTGGGACAGACTCTTCCCAGGAGTGTGCATGTGACCCATGATGGCGGAGGTCTGGCAGCAAAGAGCTTGTTTTTGTTTTTCGAGACAGGGTTTCTCTGTGTAGTTTTGGTTCTTGTCCTGGCTCTCACTCTGTAGACCAGGCTGGCCTCGAACTCACAGAGATCCGCCTGGCTCTGCCTCCCAAGTGCTGGGATTAAGGATGTGCGCCACCACCGCCTGGCACATTGACCTATTTTTTTCTCCAGTCATGTTTGGTTCTATCCTAGGTCTCTGGGTCATCCAGCCTGTGGGTCCTGGTGGTCCAGTCAGTATCAGGGGTGAGCTTACTCTCCTGACATGGGTTTTAGTTTAGATCAGTCATTGGTTGGACACTCCCTCAATTTCTAGGCCGCTCTTACCCCAGCACATCCCACAGGCAGGACAGACTGTAGGTGAAAGGTTATGTGGCTGAGTTGGTGTCCCAGTCCCTTCACTTGAAGTCTTGCCTGGTCACAAGAGATGACAAGTTCAGGCTACATATGCACTATTGCTGGGAGTCTTAGCTGGGGCCTTGTAGATTCTTGGGAGATTCCCATGTGTTTTCTCCTGACTTGAAATGCCCTTCCTCTGTCCAGGAATCTCTTTCAGTACTCTTCCCCTTCATCCTTCCCCAACCTGATCACTCATGTTCCCATCCCTACTTGCCCACAGTCCAGAAACTAGTTTCTTGACGATGCTGTTTCACTAAGTCTTCACAATGTCAGTGGTACACATCTGAGGTTCCCTGGACTCAGGTCCTGGGTTGTGTAAAAAGTGAAATCAGGGCGGATACCCCAGAACTGTGCTCAGGTTCTCAAGGTCCAGCTTTGAGGGGCTATAGACAACAGCCCATGTGGTAACCACAGAAAGCAGAAACCGACTCTCACTTGGAGAAGGGGTAACTTCTTGTGGAGTCTCCCTGTGAAGAAGGAAGACTTAGCAATCTGAAACAGTGTCCTAGTTAGACTCAGCACAAAGTCACTTGGGGGAAAAGAATTTTAACTGCCCAACTGTCTTTATCAAGTCTGGCTGTGGACATATCTGTGAGGGATTGCTTTAATTGATGCAGGAGGGCCCAGGCTACTATGGGCAGCACCATCTCTAGGCAAATGGTCCTTGACTGATTAAGAAAGCCAGCTCTCAAGTGTAAGCCAGAGAGTGACTTTGCTGCCTTGACTTCCTTCAGTGCGACCCAAAGCTGGAAGGGAAGTGAATCCTTTGTTTTCTGTGGTGGCTACTCTTGGTTGTCAAACTTGACTATGTCTGGAATGAACTACAATCTAGAAATGGAGGGCACACTTGCAATCTGGATGTTGAGGCAGGAAGACAATGTGCCTTTGATCTGAATCTTGAGACTGGGTGACACATGCCCTGAATCCAGATCTTGAAGTGGGAAGGCACACATTTAATCTTGGCCACATCTTCCCTGGAAGCCTATCTACGGACAATTGAAGAAGGGTTCATTTGTTCTTTGCCTGCTTGCTCTCACCTTGTTAGCACATCCATTCCTTCACTGGCACTGGAGCCAATTTCTTTGGGATTCCAGCACATACAGAAGCCTACCTGAGATACCCAGCCTCATGGGACTGAGAAACTACTAGATTCTTGGACTTTCCATCCACAGCTAGCCATTGTTGGACTGCAGTTTGTAAGTCCAAATATTCCCATATAGAAACAGACATGTACATATGTGTGTGTGTGTGTGTGTGTGTGTGTGTGTGTGTGTGTGTGTGTGTGTTAGGGTTTTCATTGCTTTGAAGAGACACCATGACCATGGCAATTCTTATAAAGAAAACATTTTATTGAGGTGGCCTGCTTATAGTTTCAGAGGTTCAGGCTATTATCATATTGATGGGGAGCATGATGACATGCAAGCTGAGGTGGTACTGGAGCTGAGAGGGTTACATCTTGTAGGCAACAAGGAGTCAATTGGCTCAATGGGAAGCATCCTTAGCATAGGAAACCTCAAATCCTACCCAGACAGTGACATACTTTTTTCAACAAGGCCATACCCTCTCTAAGAAAAGAACAACTCTCAATAGTGCCACTCGCTATGACATTATTTGGGGCCAATTACATTCAAACTACCACTATATATATATATTCTCTAAGTTCTGTGACTCTAGAGAACCCTGACTAGAACATTTTCCTAAACTGCTTTTTCTCAGGGTGTGTTTTTTAAATCACAGTGGGAGAAACAGTGTATAGAGAGCAACAGCTATCACATCCTTTTGAATCAATTTTCTATGTACTCAAGAGCCAAACCCCTTACTTCCCTGTGGCCAAAACAAAGGAAAGATTTAGATGCCAGAGATTTGGCAGTGAGTGCAGGTGCAGCCCTACATTGGTGTCCTCTCCTTTGAGTCTCAAGATAAGTGTCCCAGGACTTTATTTTGAAAATTTGGAGGTACAAGGCTCCTACCAAAGATCTCCATCCTCTGGATGTACACTACTTTTAAATGTAGTCCAGGTCTTCCCAGGAAAAATCTGGAACCCTGCCTAGACCCACCCTATATTAGATGTAATTAGGAGTTCTGGAGAGTACAGTGAACAGGATGATAGGCCCTCTATCCCACCTGTTCTGAGGGTATCAGGGCAGGTCACAGTTGACTTGTTGACCCTCCCTAGATATGAGATTTCAGTTTTCCAAGTGATCACCAGGACACATACTGAACAATCAGAAAATTGTTTCCTTGAGCCATGATCTTAACTAGCAGACTCATTTCCATGACTGTTCCTCAGCCCTGCTCTGACCTACTGGCTGCTTCATGTGTCTGAGAACATCTTTATGCATGGGAAACCTGAAAGTCCCTTCGCTCCAGGCATCCCTCATAGACAGGATTTCTACCAGGGAATCACCTAGGCAAAGGACAAAGATGACCCAGGAAGATAGGGAGGACATGGGCTCACCCAACACACAGATCATCCAACACAGGATTCCAGAATGTTGTTTTGAATCCCTCCATAGGAAGAGGGAGCCTTTCCAGGACACACAGGTCACATCTTCCCCAATGCTGAGGACATGAAACTCCTCACACAATGGCTCTTGGGCCTCTCTCCTGGATCAGAACTTTGACTGGTGACACTATTGAAAAAGAATTGATCTCCATCCCTATTGATCACTCAGCTAGCCCCTTTCCAGCTTTCACTGGCATCTGTCACCTTCTGCTTGGTGTAAATCCCACCTTCCCAGAGCATTGAGGACACAGGGCAGACCGGATGCTCAGCTGGGTCTCTGTGTCACAAGGACACATAAGCAGGATGGAGACTCCCTCTGGTGCTGACAGACCCAAGGCCAGGACACAGCAGATGTCAGCCCTGGGATGAGCCATTGTTCTCTGAGGGCATGGGGATGCTTATCAGCCTTGTTGCTCAATGTGTTGCTTGGAGGAGAAATGTAAAGGGAAGTAGATATGGATGCCGGAAGCACTGGGAGTGGAGGGGACAAAATACCACCACCCAGAGCCCACTGGATTCTGAGAAGCGCTCCTGCCTAGGAGGACACTAAGCTCAGAGGGAGGAAGGACAGCAGAGACTGAGTGCCTTGCTGGAGCTGAAGCTTTTCTCCTCAGAGGGAGGACAGTGAGAAGAGAGATGGAGGTGTCCTCTATGGTTCCTTGCAAGGGGTGCACCCCCTGGCAGGGGCTCTTGCTCACAGGTAAGTGTACCTACTCTCTAATCGTGTGGGGGAGGGGAACTCAGAAGCAGGCTGGAGTCTCCTAAAGAGAACAGGATCTCGAGAGAAGACTTGGGGTTTTTGTTTGTAGTCACAGGGCAGAAGGTAGAGTGAGGGACAGAGGCTCAGCATCCTGAAGCTCTCAGTGGACAGGAGGTGATGAGGGGAAGTGAAAAGCCTCAAACACTTCCTATTCACAGTCAATTACACTGGCTCAAATGTTCTGAAGTCTGATGGCAGCAATGATAGTGTGACTCTCAATGGAAATGAAACAGAGGTGGGGCAGGGGGATGACTCAGTGTGTGGAGACATGACAACCTGCATTCAGTCCTCAGCTCTCACAGTGTAGATGGAGAGAACAGACTCCTGCAGGATCTTCTCTGCCCTCCACACAGCTGCTGTGGCATGACCTGCTCATATGCACACCGAGACATGTGCCTTTAGAAATGTATACTTATAGTATATAAGTCAATGTGAAAAAGTTTAAATCACTCTTGAGTATAATTATTGTCCTTAGCTATAAATGGGAACTATGTAGATAAATCCATGGACATACCTTTCCTAACTTCCTTCCTTCTTTCCTTCCTTCCTTCCTTCCTTCCTTCCTTCCTTCCTTCCTTCCTTCCT
>CABHPR010141836.1:0-28367 GCA_902168415.1 Peromyscus melanophrys
CATCCGCCTGCCTCTGCCTCCCGAGTGCTGGGATTAAAGGCATGCACGCTGCCCTGCCAGGTGATAATTTTCAAATCAATAGAAAAGGCCCCACCTCTTTTGTCTTTTAAAAAGTCTTTCTCCTTAGAATACTACTTTTTACACCTTTGGATTTCCCTGGGACTCTGGAAATGCTTAGCCATTCTCTCACATCTCCCCTCCTCCTTCATGGAGCCTCCCTGGTTTCTCAAATCTACCTCATCCTGCCTTTGGGAAAAGCCACCGCCACGCCTTGTCTGTGCCATTACACACCTGCTCACTCTGACTGCTGCTAGGAAAACTTAATATTTTACCTGTTTATGATAAACAACTTGCGGGGAGAGAAAACTCCCATGTGTTCCTCCTTGAATGATTTAAGATAGTATCTTGTACATAAACGTAAGAGGGAAAGGGAAGGAGTTACCCCAGAAAAGACATTATCATGCCCACCCCGCAGATGAGGAACCAACACACACCACTGGGAAAGTAAAGAAAATATTAGGTGGATTTGTACCCTGGAGGAAACAATACCAGGCATGATAGCAAAGAAAGAAATGATTTTAAAGGCAGAAGTATAAAGAAATGAACAATGAGAAAATAAACCACAAAAGAATAAGATACGGCCAAGCAGGAGAAATAAAGATTCATCGGTAGGAGAGGAGATAAACAGAGAAACAAAAACGGTTTTTAGTTGTTCTTTTTGTTTTGTTCTTTTGTTTAAAGGATGGAGGCAGAAGAAAAGGCCAGGAAAGCATTTTTATAGTCCCCTTAAGTAAATATGTTGTGCCAACCAGAAGCACTAATTTGGGCTTTGGGAAGTAGAGAATGGGGAAGCTCAACCCCATGGCCAAAGGTAAGAGAACTGAGAAAAATAAATAGTGGGGAAAGGGGAAGAGGAGAGGGAAGTGGCCGGATCCTTTTTTGGTTATTGAAATGATTCCAAACGCAATCAGTTTTCAACAACTTTGCAGAATCAAAGGGAAAAGAGAAAACCGCAAGGAAACAAACTTGGAGAGCAAACTCCATTTGTGTTGTCACAGTGGAATATTTGACTGCGCTTCCAAGTCACTTCCACTTTCCGCTTTACCCTGAGGGCAGCACAGACCCAAACAGCGCCCGCCCGAAGATGCTGAATGCTCTGTCCCACTAGGCGGGAGACACAAGGGATGGAGTGCAAATTCACATTCTGAGCTGGAGGTGCAGCCCGGAGGCAGAGGCTTGCCTGGTATGTGGGAGGCCCCAGGTTCCAGCCCCAGCTCTGTTGAAAAAGGAAAAGGGGAAAATACAATGTGGATTGTTTTAGCTGGAATTTGTAAACATGTCATCACGTAAGAACTTTTCAATCATGTTACACCCGAACTTCTATGTGACAAATCTAGCAATGTCTTATGACTGCCCGCCTCAGCTTTTCCCACCCCAGAATCCTTCTTCTTATTCAAAAAACTTCACAGAAACATTCATTCTTCTTTTACCTAAGTTAAAACTACACATTGAGGTGTGTGTGGCTTCTCTCCCTTGGCCTTGAGACCTCCTTTCTCAGCCAGTTCTCTCTGGCTCCTCCTGAGCTTTCTTTGAAATCTTCTCTTTCTAGATTCTTCCCTTGTATTGGCATTCAGTGGGAGTCTATTCTGGACTCATTGCTTTTTGAAATGTCACTATTCTTGGAGCATATTCTCTCTCTCCTTTGTTGTAATGACTATCCAAGGGCAGCTGACTCCCCAGGCTCCACCTGCCACCAAAAAAATCTCCCTATTGAGCTAACATTTCAACATCTTCTCCACAGTGCCCGGGCATCATAAGCTTCCCATGTCCAAATGATCTCACTGTCTTCCCCTCAAAACATGTTCTCCTATGCTCTTATGTCAGCATGATCAGCCACTGAATTTCCCAGAATCCCGTACGGCATCTTTAATTTCTTCTTCAAGCAGGCACCAAGTTCTCTTTCCCCAGAGTCTCCCTGTTGTGTATGTCTTGATCTGTTGTCCACGTCTTTTGATCTCAGATAAATGCTATCATCTTTCTTCAGAATTCCCTAGAGAAGCTGCTCTGACTTTGTTCCCTCAGATTATGTCAGGTCCCCCAATTTTGAACTTTTATTTTTTTAAACCTGCGCCTCACTTTTGTGATACATATATATGTAGATTTTTTATATATCATATATGTTGATGGGCAAGCAAAGCTGATAACAATAAACAGGTGAAATACAGACCATAGTTGCTCATCTAACACTCTACTTACTGCTAGCGCTCTGTTTATCTGTTCAACTTTCCTCCACAGATACAGAGCAGGCCCAGACCCTTCCAAGATCATCAACATAGACTGGGAAATGTAGTCCGGCTGTCTACCAGAGCCAAGAAACAAGTAGATGTTGAGGGGAGCACTCTCTGCCTCACACCTCCTAAGACGGCTGCATTCTCTATTTATTTGTACCACTGTATCATTAATGTCCCACCATATTTTATTTATTTATTTATTTATTTATTTATTTATTTATTTATTTATTTATTAAAACTACTCAGCCATTAGCTCAGGCTTACTACTGACTAGCTCTTACACTTAAACCAACCCATAATTTTTATCTACGTTTAACCAAGTGACTTGGTACCTTTTCTCAGTTCTGTCTTTACATCTTGTTTCCTCTGTGTCTGGCTGGCAACTCCTTACTTAGCCTTTCTCTTCCCAGAATTTTCCTTGTCTCTTATTCTGCCTATACTTCCTGCCTGGCTACTGGCCAATCAGCATTTTATTTATCAACCAATCAGAGCAACACATTTACAGCATGCAGAGAGACATCACCCATCATTTCCCCTTTTCTTTCTATTTAAAAGAAAGGTTTTAACTTCAACATAGTAAAATTACACATAACAAAGCAGTTATCAAGCAAGAATTATAATTATAATATCTAGTCTATTTGTATTTGGCAAAATTAAAGAAAATATTTTATCATCTATCCTGTATTTGTGAGTCTAAAGTTTTATATCTACCTTTTTACTTATCATAACCAAGGAAAACCATAATTATAACTATCTAGTCTTCAGCCACATCAAAGACCTCAAAAGGATATAATATTATCTAAGTAAATAAGAAGAGCATTGTAAGAAACTTCAAAAAATCTAGAATGACAGAGACAGCTGGCTACCTGTACAGTTACCCAAAGTTCTTCTGCAACATTGGGGCATCCATCTTCAGCCCATAGGCCTAGTATCTCAGTCACTTCTCTGTATCCTGTAGAATGTCTGACAGTTTCTTCTGTGAAGCAGGAACCTGAAGGACCATTTTGTCTTGAAAAGTTCAGTGGTCATCTTTCTATGGGTCCTGCATGTCCAGTCGATACAACATTTTGTCAAGCAGTCCAGATAAGAACAGTTTCTTGCCCAAATGGCTATTTTTGCCAAGAAGAAGATAAACTCCATATGGAGTTCCTTCCACACCCGTCTTTCTCTCTGAAGTAAATTGGTGCTGCCAGAAGCAGACATGTCTCACTGTTCAGAAAGTCTAAGTTTTTAAAACATTTTAAATGCCATATTCTGTAGGTCTTTGAAGTGTTTGAAGATTACCTACCTAACTGAATTATATCTATGTATACCTAGAAAACTTAACATGGCTATAAGTTTGACTATCATAGAAGAGTAATTATTAATCTGTATTTCTTAATTATCTATTACAGTTTAAATGAGCTGCATAAACATAATACCTTAAGCAAGAGTAGAAATATACATACAGTATAATAAAATTAACTTTAAATTTGTATCAATAAACTAAAAATCTATATCAATGTAAAACATTTTAAACAAATTGCTCTTTAAAAGTAGGTTCAACAATCCATCCTTTTATCCTATCATATCTATAACCTATATTTCCATCTTGTATTCCCCTTTCTTCTTTTAGAAAGATATTGACTATGACCAATAACAATTTGTAACTAACAACCTAAACAAAGACAAACATCCATAATCTATTTTTTGGGAATGTGGGCATAGATTTTTAGGCTACTTTCTGTTGATAAAGGACACTGTATTCTTATGGGGATCCTGAGAAAATTAAGAATTATGGTCAAGTCCTGACTGGAATAGTCTGTGACAGTATATTTTGTGAGCCAGTTGCCTTGAAGCTGTTCTGGATGTTGGATCATCGGGGCCATGGTATCATCGGAGACCTTTAAGCGGGTGTTGGCTGGTCAAACCATATTAACCTGGAAGCAATCTATCAGTTCTTATCTTCTTTTCTCAGTTCTGTCTTTACGTCTTGTTTCCTCTGTGTCTGGCTGGCGACTCCTTACTTGGTCCCACCATATTTTAAATTCTGTGGGGAAAAATGTGGTTTTATTCACAGTCTGGTCCCAGTAAAGTTCAACAAATCTGCATTTAATTAATCAATGGAGGATTTTATGATCTGCTTGGGGGTGGGAACAGAAGGTAGAGTGGCCTTCCTGCTTCTGCTGCTTTCTCAAATGCCAGGGTTCCAGGCTTTGAGGTAGCATGTCATAAACCCATCAGGAGGTGAATGCACAGATGCATGACATTCAGGAGAGTGAGAGCTGAAGCCACTGAGTTCAAGGTCAGGTATCACTAGTGGCATCTGCTAAGAAAACTGTGATGGGAACAGAATTCCCAGGTCAAATGTGTGAATGGCAGAAGTGCTTGTTATCCAGGGTATTCCCAAGATTCCTTGAATAATCTCAATCTCTCAATCAGCTCTTACTGCAGAAGTCCTATGGAGAATCTCTAGTAGCCTTAGACCTGGTGCTTTCTGATAACATAGACGGTAATTATCTCTTCTCTCAGAAGCTCAAGGTAGAGCTGAAAATGGGGAGCACTTTCTTCCCAGGCATCAGTAGGATTTAGTGGCGCTCTAGCTCAACCCAGTGAAATATAAGAGGACTTCAAACCCAGCCCCACTGTGTTAAAAAATGTGTTACATTCATTTATGCTGTGGAATATTTGTTTAAGGATGCAAAGATGTGTTGCATTCTTTCATGTTGCATTTGTTTAACTCTGTAAAGTTATGTTACTTTGTCTGCCCAAAAACCTGACTGGTCTAATAAAGAGCTGAAACACCAATAGCTAGGCAGGAGAGAGAAATAGGTGAGGCTGGTGGGCAGAGAGAATAAACAGGAGGAATCTAGGGAAAGGAGAAAGGAGCAAGAAAAGGAGAAGGAGAGGAGGACGCCAGGGGTCAGCCACACAGCCAAACAGCCAGCCATGGAGTAAGAAGGAAAGAAAGATATATAGAATAAGGAAAGGTAAAAATCCCAGAGACAACACATAGTTAAAGAGAGATGGAATAATTTAAGTTAGAAAAGCTGGCTAGAAACAAGCCAAGCTAATGCTGGGCATTCATACGTAAGAAAAAGTCTCCATGTGTTTATTTGGAAGGTGGGTAGCACTCTCCTCGCCAAAAAATACACCCTCCCACCTGTCCGTGTGTGTGTGTGTGTGTGTGTGTGTGTGTGTGTGTGTGTGTGTGTGTCTATCTCGATAGCCTGAATAACAAACTCCCAGTTCAGAATCTGCCTTGGGTTCTGTTAGAATCATCCCTATGTTCCTTCAAATGTCTTTAACGCATCTGAAGAATTAACATACATTGTATATAACTGTCAGTACTCTATCATCACCTGAGTGTTAGGTCTCAAATGGCTAACAGAGGTGCCTATTAACATATTAAATTGAACCCTGTCCACCAGCCTCTCTCAGCATAGCCCTGATACAGAGACATCCTTGCTGGCATACCCTGACCCCTACCCTAAACTCTCCAGCCCAGTGACTGGGCTTGGTTTCCCATCCCCCAGCTTCTCTGATTCCTATATAAGGCAGCTATTTTGACTCTCCAGGTCTCTTGGCTTCTTGGTCTCTTGGCCACTTGGTCCGTGGCTCCTCTCTCTCTTCTCTTCCTCTCTCACCCTCTTCCCCATGGCCCAGTTCACTCTGGACTCTTCCAGATATCACTGCCTATGCGCCCCCCCTATATCTATAACAAAAACCTCAACCCCTGAGAAGCAGTCATGTTTTTTGTTTTTCCTTTTATTTCTTTTTTTTTTTTTCATTCACTGAGAAAGAACGAAAAAAAAAAACAATATCTGAGTGCATCCTATTGCTGGAGGTAGAGGAATGGACTTCCTAAGGCATGGCATTGTAGGGGACTATAATTTCAAGAGAGGAGTAATGTTTACTTACAGAGGTCAAAGTGAAAAGGTCTTCCAATCCCATCATAGTAAAAAACAAATGTCAAAAAGGATAAGCTCCTAAACCAACATATTCCAAGAACTTTGGGGGAATCTGAATGAGCTAGCACACACAGAAGAAGAGGGAGCGGTAAGTACATTAGGATCTGGCTGGACTTCCTTCTTTGTTTTATTGTGGGCCCAGTGAGCAAACAAGTTTTGTTTCTTTGCTCCTTTATTCCCCCTCTCCCCACGAATACCTTCCTTTCCTGGGTAAGGTTATGGACCAGAACCATCAGTATTGGAAATTGCTCTATTTTGCTTCGTTTCTGGGTCCTGAGTCATTCTCCCCAACACCAGGGTGCCCCGAGGGAAGAGTCAGAGGAAATGATGTCACCCTCTTTGGTCTCTTTTTTGAGCTTTGGGCTTTTTCTTTGGGCCAAAACTTTAACAAATCTGTTCTCTAATTAGCCAGCAAAGAGTACGGGGAAATAAAATGTGTGCCCTCTGCCTCCCCTTGCTTCTCAGTCAAGTTAACCCCACAAGAATCCATACAGAAATCTCAATGTCTTCTCAAAGAGCTAGAAGTTTCCTGTTTGCTCATGTTTGTACATTGTTAGTTTGTTTTGGGAGACAGGCTCTCTTTCAGTACAGACCAGCTTCAAATCACTATGTAGCTGAGGATGACCTGGAACTCCTGATCCTCCTCCCTCTACCTCTCAAGGGCTGGGATTATAGGTGTGTATCACCCACCATGCCTGGCTTAGAAATCTGTTTCAAATTTTTCTTTCTTTGGAGTAAGAAACCAAAAAGAGTGTCTTATCCAAGGTCAAGCAGGACTGAAAGAAGAGGAGGTAGATGGAGGGGTGGGGCCATGCAGGGGGTGGGGCCATGCAGGTGAACGTACTCAAGTCTTCTGTTTCATCCATTAAGTAAAGCTCTTCTTATGCAAATAAGTAAAACAAAACCCCCACATTTGGGCATTGTGTCTTTGGCAGATTTCATATATTTACTTGATGAATGTATGTTCAATCCTTGGACTTTTGGGGGGGGGGGTTGCTTGTTTGTTTGTTTGGTTGGTTGGTTGGTTGGTTGGTTGGTTCGTTGATTGGTTTTTATGGAGACAGGGTTTCTTTGTGTAGCCCTGGCTGTCCTGAAACTCACTCTGTAGACTAGACTGGCCTCTAATTCAGAGATCCCCCTACCTCTGCCTCTTGAGTGCTGGGATTAAAGGTGTTGGGCTACCACCTCCCAGCTAATCTTTGGACATTTTAAACACTACCGTTTCAACTCTGCATCACTTTTCCTTTTTTTTTTTTTTTTTTTCTATGATATTCAGCTTCTCAGGCTCTTCTGGGAGTAAATCAGTACTTGGAAAGTTAAGCATGGTCTTGTTGATGAGAGTTGGGAGTAGGGTGCTCTGGAAGATCCTCTCCTGTGAGCAGCCTGGGCCAGGCAGTTGGTGTGAAGACCCACACCTCAGTCATGGTGGGTGACACATGGCTCTCCCTGCTAGAGAGCCATGGCCTGTCTTGCCTTGTCCCCAACCAGACTTCAGGGAATTCTTATTCGGGACAAGGGCTTTGTCTTAAGCTGCATGGCTGATGCTTACCCTTAGGAAGGACCTAGACCCTCAGTAGAGAGAAGCACACTTGCCAAAGGCTGAACTGAGCATGCGTGGAAAGGGCAAGACTCGGGCCCTAATACACACTACTGTTCCTTGGCCTATGCTAAGCCTGGGATGTCCGCTAAAATCTCCACCCACTCCCTACTCGACTTTGGACAACTAACTCAGAATCTTTGGAGTGGGATCTCGGAGATTTTTTTTTTTTTAAAAAAAGACAAATGTTTAAGACACTAGACTTCTGCAAACCTGACCTCCTCCTTTCTGAGAACACTTTATACCCTCTTAGCACACCCAAGAGCAATCAGTATGGGGTGTTTTAATCTAAAGCCTGGCGCCCTCTGTGAAAGACAGCCTCTTCAATGTGGAAAAGTCTAGGGGCCTTCAACACACAAGCCATGCGCAACCACATGCACATACATGCACACATGAACACAGGCACAATGGGCATTTGCCTGTGTCTGTGCACATGCACAGATTCCAGGTCCCTGTGCTGCTAGTGCCTGGAGTCATTTGCTTTGGTCCTTAAAATGTTCCCAGACTAGGTCAGCCCTAACCAGGACTGAGTCTAGAAAGGAGGTAGAAGGATCAATAGGGAGTAGCAGTGGAGAGCTGCCAAGGCAAAAATAAAAACAAAAACAAACAAAACAAAATGGAAAGCCTATTTTTTTAAAGCAAAGTCTTTCTTTAATGCATGTATGTATTTGTTTGTTTCTGCATATGTGTGGTGTATGAGTTTATATGCACATGTATGTGCAGTGGCCGGAAATCGATGCTGTGTGTCTTCCTCCGTGGAGCTCCAGCTTACTGTGTTTTTCTTTCTGTGAGGATGTGATGCATGTGTGCATGCTCATGTATGTGAGTGCAGGTCCACATGTGCCCCAGATGTGGTGATCAAATGATAACCTTGGTCCCCACCTTCCGCCTTGTTGAAGACAGGGTCTCTTTGTTGTTGTCTGTCTGTCTGTTTTTCCATCAGGCTTCCACAGGATCCTCCTGCCTCTGCCTCTTCACTCTCCATAGCTGCACTGAGATTACAGGAGCTCACACTGTACTTCCGGCTTTCATGTGGGTCTTGGGGATTCCAACTCAGGTCCTCGCACTTGCATGCCAAGCATGTGTACCCATTAAGCCAGGTCTCTGGTCTCTCACCTTTTTTATTTTTTTTAGGACAGAGTCTCTCTATGTAGCCCTGGCACTTGTTATACATACTAAACTGGCCTTGAACTCACAGAGATCCACCTGCCCTGGCTTCCCACAGGCTGGAATTAAATGCCTGGCATATCTACCTTATATGAGACAGGGATTCTCACTGAACCAGGGCTTGCAAAGTTGGCTAGACTGGCTTGGTCAGGCAAGCCCCAGGGATCCTTCTGTCTCTGTTCCTTTGTGTGAGATCACAGGTGTCAGCCACCAAAGCCAGATTCCCATGCAGAAAGACGATCAGGATCCAAGTTCAGATCTTCACCCACTGAATCATCTCCCCAAACGCTCTTGGGACAAAATTGCTTACACTGAATTCTGTTTCTAGGTAAAATGAAGAGATATTAGTCAGAAAGAGAAAATGAAAAGGCTAATTTTATTTTCTAACACTCGTTACCAATTTGGTAACAGATAAACTTGTGGTTTGCCTTCATTTTTTTTTTTTTCAAAATGATTCATTCAGCTCGGTTCCTCAACCCACCTGCCTAGAAACAGGGCTTTCTTTCCTGTTCTTACAGCATGGCATCCATGTTTGAAACCACGAGGCAGGCACAATACCAGGAGAAAGGTGATGGGCAGATATCCTGTTCATGATCTACACAATGTGGTCAGCCTTTAAAACCATACGCTGCCAGGCAGGCTTCAGGTGAGTTCATGACAGAAAGCATGGGGTCCCCCCAACTCCCAAAAGAACAAGTCCCCATGCCCAAGGTGGACGGAGCCTGCTGGGTGAGAACTCCGTGTTCCCTTTACTGAAGACTTAAGTTTGAGAGTTTTCTTTCCTTTCAATTCTTTCAAGGCAGCTCACCATCGAAAGGGAAGTTTCGCCCAGCAAAATGTACATGAAATGAAAACCGGCCTGCCTTTTCCAAGTTCCATGTGCAAGACCACCTTTGCTGTCTCCCACTTCCCTTCTCGCCCATTGCCTCAGTCTCTTTTTTTTTTTTAAGTTCCCCTGTCAGTTAATTCACATTTCCTGATTTGGCAAACCCCTGACTCCCACCTCCCTTTTCTTGGGTAAAACTTCCTGAGTTGACGTTAAAGAGAACTCTTACCTCACCAGAGCTTTACGGGTGGGGAGGTGGGGAGGTGGGGAGGTGGAGGAGTGGGGCGGTGGGGGGTGGGGGGTGTAAAACAGCATTTAGGTCTAATTACATAAACGCCCTCGGCAGTTACCACTTTGTAAAAGTCAAATGACTTTCCCCCAAGCTCCTGGCTTTCCAAGGTTGGCTGGAGACCTTAGGGAGGGTGAGATAGCCAGCAGAGCAAAGAGGGCCTCTGTCCTTGACCGGAAGCAGGAACAGGAGTCTTTTCAGGCCTAGTGGTAGAAAAGAAGCCTAGAGCAGAGAGAGGATATCTCCGAGGCCATGTCGGAAGTTAAGAAAAAGACGGCCTAAGTGACACTGGCCCAGGGCTCCAGTTTCTGTTGCTGTGAAAAAGCCAACTTAAGGGAGAAAAGGTTTCTTTTTAGCTCACAATTTTTTGTTTGTTTGTTTGTTTGTTTGTTTGTTTGTTTGTTTGTTTTGGTGCCTGTCCTGGATCTCGCTCTGTAGACCAGACTGGCCTTGAACTCACAGAGATCCACCTGGCTCTGCCTCCCGAGTGCTGGAATTAAAGGCGTGTGCCACCACCGCCTTGCTTTTAGCTCACAATTTCAAGTTACAGTCTATCACTGCCATGAAGTCAAGGTAGCAGGGACTTCAAACAGGACATCCACAGTCAAGTTTGGAGAGAAAGGCCATGCTCACCAGCTTGCTTGTGCTCAGCCTGATCTCTCCAGTCCTATGTGATCTGGGACCTCTGGCCCAGGGAATGGTACCACCAATAGTAGTCTGGGTCCTCCCGTATCTATTAACTTATTAAGACAAACTCCCTACCCCAGACATGCCCCCAGACCAAGTCAGTGTAGACAGTCCCTCGCTGGGACTCTCTTCCCAAATGAGTCTCCCGTGTTGACAATGAAACTAAGTTCAGGGAAGAAGTCCCCTGGAGCTGGTCTGTTCCCAGAATGATCCATTCTTTCACAGAAATCTTACATGTGTCTAGGCTGGCAGCTCTTCATACAGCTGTCTCCCCACCTCCCGGGTTTTCAGGGAGACTGGAAAGTGGGCAGGTTGTTCTCAAGAGTCAGACCACAGCCTGTCAGAGCCTGGGCCACCAATAGTTGTTACCTCGGTGAAAACCAAGCACGGACCAGACACAAGATTTCCATTTGTATTTTCCTGGGACTATCCTACCTTTTCTTCTCTTGGTCATGCTGTGTCATCTCCACCACCCCTGAGTCTTTACTTCGATGTAACTTTTCCTACTCACACACAGACCCTTCCTGGTTGTATACTATTCCTTTTCTCTGATTTCTTTTCCTAGAGTCTTTATCATCTCCTAACTTTCTGTCTGCATCCATTTACATGTTTCTTGGTGACTTCTGCCCCCTGCCCTACCCCGTATACAAAACTTAGCTTTTAAAATAGAAGCCTTGGGGTTGGGGATTTAGCTCAGTGGTAGAGCGCTTGCCTAGCAAGCGCAAGGCCTTAGGTTTGGTCCTCAGCTCCGGAAAAATAAATAAATAAAATAGAAGTCTCAAGAGCAGGAGTGTGGATAGCTTTGGTCATTGCTGCGTTCTTGGCTCCTAGAAAAGATGCAGAATAGGGTTCTGTAGGTATTTGTTGGACAATGGAGGAAATTGGGAACAGAATCAAGGAAGAAGATATGGGGAATTTTTGTTGCTTGATTTTTATTCAAAAGGGGGCTCTTCTAAAACACTAAAGGGGTGGAGCAAAAGGCAGGGAGGATGGCACTTGGGGGCTGGGGAGATAGTCAAATTGCCATTTAATATTTACAATTAATCAGTGAGTGAGATGCCATCATGCTGTTTCACTAAACTGAGGAAGTTCAGTTCACATAACTTACTAAAGATCAAACAAAGAAATGATGACTGGTGACCTCAGGCATGGCTGCCCACAGCCTCCCTCTTCCCACAGCCGGCCTCTGGGACTTATGTGGAGAATGGCCGCTGCTTTGGCCTTCTGAGCAGAATCCATTGACATGCTCAAGACTAGGCCTGGCCTGGCAGTGTACCCCTGTAACTTGAGCACTCACGAGGCTGAGGCAGAAGGACTGTCAGGTCCAGACAAGCTTGGGACAAAGGGAAACCCTGTCTCAACAAAGAGAGAAGGAAGGAAAATGGGTGCAAGAACCGGGTTCAAATCCCAGCTCTGCGAGTCACTGGCAGGATGAGAGTAGGCAGGATTCTGTTTTCCATGGAGGTGGCATCGAGCATTCTAGGGCCGTTTCCTCCTCCCCACAGCCTGGCAAGGTAGTAAGGGGAACAGTGATGCTGAGGAAGAGATTAAAACCAGTAGGATGAGGATTCATAGCGAGGTTAGCGATGAGGCGAGTTAGCGGCCCGGAGGAAAACCACCCAGGCAGGAGGTGTCTTGACAGATGTCATCTCCTCTTCTAACCACAGTTATTAGTGCTGGGGCCTGAACCTAAGCCTTCATGGATGCTGAGTTAAATGTAAACCTACTACTGAGCTACGTGCACCCTGCAGACCCCAAATTAAACTTTTCAAATTAACAACAGCTTTCACCATACCTTCATATATATATATATTAGATATTTGATTGGTGTTTATTAATGTGGTGGTTTGAATGAGAATGGCCCCCATAGGCTCATAGACTTAAATACTTGGTCATCAGGGAGTAGCACTATTTGAAAGATTAGGAGGTGTGATCTTGCTGGAGCAGGTGTGGTCTTTTTAGAGGACACGTGTCACTAGGGGTGGGCTTTGGGTATTGTTTTTTGTTTTGTTTTGTTTTGTTTTGTTTTTTGCTCTTTTGGGGGGCCTGCCACCCAACTCCCAAATAAATCACACAGAGGTGGATTCTTACTTATAAATACCTGGTTTTAGCTTGGCTTGTTTCTAGCCAGCTTTTCTTAACTTAGCCCATTTACCTTTTGCCTCTGGGCTTTTTCCTTTTCTTCTGTATATCCTCCTTTCACTCTTACTCTGAGACTGGCTGTGTGACTGGGTGGCTGGACCCTAGCGTCCTCCTCTCCTTGTTTTCTTGCTCTTTCTTCCTTTCCTCCCATATTTCTCCTTCTATTTATTCTGTCTGCCTGCCAGCCCCACTCATCCTTGCTCCTGCCTCACTATTGATTATTCAACTCTTTATTAGACCATCAGGTATTTTATACAGGCAAAGTAACACACCATCACAGAGTTAAACAAATGCAACATAAAAGAATGCAATACAGTTGGGCAGTAGTGGCGCACACCTTTAATCCCAGCACTCAGGAGGCAGAACCAGGTGGATCTCTGTGAGTTCAAGGCCAGCCTGGTCTACAGAGTGAGTTCCAGGACAGGCACCAAAACTACACAGAGAAACCCTATCTCAAAAAACCAAAAAAAAAAAAAAGAAGAAGAAGAATGCAACACATCTTTGCATCATTAAACAAATGTTCCACAGCATAAACAAATATAACACATCTTAAAATAATATTCCACAACATTTGGGATTTCAGAAGCCCAAGCCAGGTCCAGTAGCTCTTTCTTTTCTGGCTGCCTGAGGATCCAGATGTAGAACTCCCAGCTACTTCTCCAGCACCATGTCTGCCTGCATGCTGCCATGCTCCCTGCCATTCTGATGATGGACTAAACCCCTGAAACTGTAAGTCAGTTAATTAAATGCTTTCCATTGTAAGAGTTGGAATGATCATGGTGTCTCTTCACATCAATGGAACATCGATTAAGACAACCAAGCACACTATATTAAAGGGAGGGAGAAAAAAAAACCTTGGGGGCTGGGGCTGTAGCTCTGTTAGTAGAGTGCTTGCCTAGCATGCACTAGAACCTGGATTCCATCCACAGCACCCCATAAACTGTACATGGTGATATATATGTGTGATCCCAGCACTATAGAGGCAGAAGCAGGAGAATCACAAGTTCAAGGTCACCTTGGGTTATATAGCAAGTTTAAGACCAGCCTGGTCTACGTAAAACTCTAGTAAAAAAAATAATAATAATAATAATAATGACAACAAAAACTTTAATATGCAAACGAGGAGTCCGGCTTGATGTCCCCGTTTGTGCCTTTAGAGAAACTCCCTTTCCTTTGTTACGAAGGTGGACAGACAACTCTGTCCTTCTTCAGTCTAGGAAACTGGATATGATGTATCTTCCTAGTTGGTATGCTATTTTTTTTGTTGGTACATCATTTTCTGTAAGAAGCCATACTTGACAACATTTTCTTCTAGTCCCGCTCTGTAATGCTAGCAGTTCATGAAAACCAACCACTGATGGAATTGAAAAGTTTATGATTTAGTGATTTCTGCCAGGCTGCCTAACCCAACCAGACACGAGCCTCTCTCCTCTCCTGGGACCAGTCTTGGGCTTTAAGCCTGAGGGCTGTGGGCCAGGGCTCTCCAATAGCTGGCCTTTGTGGCTGTCCCCTGGGAGTTGTGAAGGTCAAGTGCCAGCTTGGCCAAGCCATGAGTTCCCAAGAAAGTCAGGCCCACGCCACGGAAAATGTGGTGTGTGAGCACGTGCAGCCTTAAAGGACAAGGAGGCTGGTTCTCCTCCACAGGAACAAATGCTATCGGGATGACAGTAATGAAGGAAGGGCCAGTGTCAATGTGGTGTGCTGTTTATCCTTACCAGCTCTTGCTTCCCCCCTCAGAGACATGCCCTCTTGACCCTTGCTCCCAAAGCCCAGAGGAAGGTTTGTGACGGCATCATTAGTCTTTTCAAATGCATTCTTTTCCCCCAAGGCTTCCATCACGTCTTTAAAAGTTGGAGTCAGCACTGTGTTAACTTTCCAAGTTGTTTTCATGTGATGTCTTCATGTTTTCCCATAGCTGAGAGAGAGAGAGAGAGAAAATGTGTGTGTGTGTGTGTCTGTCTGTCTGTCTTGGTTTCCAACTGAGCTCCTTTGCAGACTATCTACTGAGCACCTATTGCATGCTGGGAGCTGTATATAAATAAGACTGCCATAACACCAACATTCTAAACAGGAATTCCAACAAATTCCTAGGTATATTTATCACATCGGCTTTACAGCTTCAGATTCATCTTCAATTTTTCATCAAAAGACAGGCTCCTAAATACAATTTTTCAAAAAGTGAAAAATCACAAGTGTCCCACAAATATGAAAATGAACTTGCACAAAAGAGCCCATTCAGCTCACTAATTCACGAGCAACCCAGCGACTCTGGGGACATTGTGAAGAACAGATGTATATGCATGAAATTGGCAATGCTGGAAGGAATTAGAGTGATACATGAAACGTTGGCTAATAGCATGCAAAGCAAAATGGGTAACGTTTCAAGTCATCTACCCAAAACAATGAGATGGAACGCATGTGTGTTTCTAGAACAAGAGACATAGGAGTTGCTATGGACAGGACATGTCTGCACTGTTAGTCATTTTCTACAATTTAACTTTTCCCCCTAAAGATTATAAAAATAAGGCAAGCTGCCCAAGACAATCAGAGGGATGCACCCTCTTAGGCTCAAACAATTCTCAGGAAGTCTGTGCTATAGCACCTATGATTCCACTGAAGGATGCCCAAGGTTTCCTGGGGTCTTTTTCCAACTCTGGGTTATTTTCCTGATGAGCTTTACAAAGAGAAAATCCTACTCTGTTCCTGTTAGTCTCCAGGAGCTTGTGGGTATCAGGCACGCACCCCATCACTGAGTTACAAACCCCTTAGCTCCTCCCCTTATAATTTTTTCTTTTCTTTGTTTGTTTGTTTGTCTGTTTGTTTATTTTCTATACATTTGAGGCAGAATCTCAGTAAATTGCTTGGGACTAGACCTGAATTTACTCTTACGTCTGGTCCAGACTTGAATTTAGGATCCTCCAGCTGAAGCCTCCTGCAGCTGGGATTACAGGCCTGTGCTACCAGGCCCAGCTGGTTTGTGTTTTTAAAAAGCCTCTTGGGGGAGCCGGGCGGTGGTGGCGCACGCCTTTAATCCCAGCACTCGGGAGGCAGAGGCAGGCGGATCTCTGTGAGTTCGAGGCCAGCCTGGGCTACCAAGTGAGCTCCAGGAAAGGCGCAAAGCTACACAGAGAAACCCTGTCTCGAAAAAAACCAAAAAAAAAAAAAAAAAAAAGCCTCTTGGGAGCTTCACTTACATGACAACCAGTGGGCATCAGAAAGTTAGGAGGGTGGGATCAGTATATAATCTCCACAATAGAACTCTGGTTCTAGGGACACCAGGCTGTGGTGGGGCACACCTTTAATACCAGGATACAGGAAGCAGAGGCAGGCAGATCTCTGAGTTCAAGGCCTGCCTGGTCTACATGGGGAGTTCCAGGACAGCCAGGGCTACACAGAGAAACCCTGTCTTGAAAAACAAAAACAAGCAACAACAATAACAAAGGCAGGGAGGGGAATGGGGCCCATGCACATGGCAGTCAGAGGCTAATCTCTCGGGAGATGGGTCTCTGCTTCCACCATGTGTGTTCTGGAGATCAAATTCAGGCAGTCAGGCTTGGTGGCAAAGGCTTGGACCAGATGAGTCATCTCATCAGCCCCCACTGATGAGTTCTTATGCAAACTTTACACACGGTTTCATCAAACAAGAGTTCTACAAGATGTAAATAGTTATCTTCATCCTAACCTTCCTCTCCCCCACTCTCCAATGTAATCTCTACCTATGAATCATCTAAAGAGGAGTTGGCAGTGGACAGGATCATGTCACTGAGAGAAATAAAGCCTTGAGAAGAAACATGTCTGAGTCTGGTGAGTTTACTTCTGGAGTAAACTTTCCACCTTGGGTCAAAATCCTACCACTGAGGTCACACTTGAATTTTAAATTCCATCTTAATATTAAGTATGGAGCCAACAAAGATTTTTTTTTTTGCTTTGATTAAAAAAAAGGTGAGAGACAGAAAGGAGCAACATTTATATTTAAGAAATGTAAATTATCCTGGGTGTGATGGTACACATCTTTGATCCCAACACTCTTTGGGAGGCAGAGGCAGGTGGATTTCTGTGAGTTTGAGGCCAGCCTAGTCTACATAGTGAGTTCCAAAACAGTCAGAGCTATGTAGAGAGACCCTTCCTCAAACCACCCTCCCTCCCCCAAAAAATATTTTAAATTATGACATATGAAATCAACTTTATATGTTTTATATTAGAATAGAAGTAAATATTTGGTTGTTTTCAAAATGTAAATTCTTCTCTTTTTCTTCTGTTTTGTTTTGGTTTTGGTTTTGAGACAGGGTTTCTTTGTATATCCCAGACTGTCCTGGAACTCTGTAGACCAGGATAGCCTCGAACTCACAGAGATCCGCCTGCTTCTGCCTCCCCAGTGCTGGGATTAAAGGCATGCACCACCACCACCCTCTTTTTCTTCTTTCTAAAGACAGGCTTTTTATCCATGGATTTTCTTTGTACATTTTAGTGTGTGTGTCCATGCATGTGGAGGTCAGAGGACAATTTGTAGGAGGTGGTTCTGGCTACTCTACGCCACTGGCCAGAAACTTGCAATCCTCCTGCCTTGCTTCCTATGTAGCTGGATTACAGCCTTGTACCTCTTCTCCTAGTTTACTTTGTGTTTCTAGGATCAAACACCGTGACCAGACGTGGGGAGGAAAGGGTTTATATAGCTTGCGCGTCCACATCACAGTCTGAAAGAGTTTGTGAACCTAGCCAACCCCTTTGCTCCTGTGTATTGTTCAGATCGGGTCAGCCTCACAACACAGAGGGGATGGAAGGTCGGGCACTAACACACAACTCCAGAGCAATCCTGCTCAGCCATTATTCCCCTACTTAGGGGAATCAATGGCATTAACATCTCCATTTAGAAAGAGGAAATGGGATCCGGTGACTTTTGTCAAGATATTCAGAAAACTGTTTTCTTCAGGCGCGGTCTCCCTCTGAAGCCCAAGCTGACTTGGAATTTACAACCGAATCCACATCCACACTAGCCTGGAACTTTGTGACATCTGCTTAGCTCTGCTTTCCAAATGTTGGCTGAGAGATAAGAACCACCACAGGTTTTTTAATCTGAATTTTTATTTTCAACTTCTAAAACAGAGGTTCTCAACTTGTGGGTTGCAACCCCTTGGGGGGAGGGCACGACGCATATCAGATATCCTGCACGTCAGATATTTAGATTACGATTTATAACAGTTGCAAGATTACAGTTATAAAGTAGCGACGGAAATAATTTTATGGGGGGGGGGTGTGTCACCACAACGTGAGGAACTGTGTGACAGGGTCGCATCACTAGAAGGTGGAGAACCACTGTTCTAAAACCACTCAGGACAGTTTATGAGCTTTTACGTGAAAAGTGGGAAGAGCTTCCAGGCACCAGAGTTGACCGGATTGCAACACTTGGCCATGAATTTGGTTCCTACTTTTTTTTCTGGAGGTGTAGGTGGAGAAGGAAAGTGATAGGTGACAAAGATTTCATAGGTCCTTGCCTGGATCTAGAGTCAACAGGAACCTCAGGGCAGGGATATGTGTAGTGATAATGGCGTTTGACCTTTTAGTCGGTATCCTCCGTCATGCTTCCTATAGCAGACATTCTTATACCAACCTGGAAGGTTACCAGAGAGGATGTGCTTTGCCTGTAATTTGGTGGATAAATTTGAACAAGACATGGAAGGAATACAGCCTGGGGGCCCCTTGTCTTCTAATTGCTTTCTAAATTGAGAAGTAGTTTGAGAGAATACATCTGAATGAGTGGTTAATCTGCCTACCGGACCATCCCAAGTAACCAAGAGTGACCTTGAAGGAACTGTTAGGTCTTTTTTGTTTGTTTGTTTGTTTTTTCGAGACAAGGTTTCTCTGTGTAGCTTTGCGCCTTTCCTGGAACTCGCTCTGTAAACCAGACTGGCCTCAAACTCACAGAGATTCACCTGCCTCTGCCTCCCGAGTGCTGGGATTAAAGGCGTGTGCCACCACCCAGCATGTTAGGTCTTATTTATTTAACTTGGCATCCTTTATCAGGAACCACTAATTCAAGTGTTCTATATCACCCCTTTAGTTGAGGGCTTTGGATATCTGCTCTCATGGAGCAAGGAAGATAGTGTAATGTTATAGGAAAATGTCAAATTATAAGTTTGACTACAAAAATTCTAAAATATATATATATATATATATATATATATATATATGCTACGATTTTGCAACTTTAAGAATGAGACACCAATACACCCCTTTACTTCAGCCTACTTTGGCCGCCTGTGAGAAGCAATATTATGCTAGCGCCTTGGCCAACTTTTTCCCCTTAAAAGGAATTTCAAATATATGCAAGCTTCTGTGCTAGTGACTACTTGAAAGCAAAGCTTTGTGTCACGTGTTACAGGATCTTGGAATAGATAACTTCAGCCTGAAAACGAAGGGCAGGCAGGTGTGAACAGCTGTCCCGTTCTGCCAGAAAAGAACTCAAATGGAGAGCCAGAAATAATATACCCTCTCTGAAGCACCCACATTCTGTCAAATTCTCTTCAGTTCACCGAAAAGTACACCCTAGATAGTCCCCAAAGGCAGATGATTTAATATATTTTCATTTAGATACTATAGTGACTACAAATGTTCCTATTTATTTTGGAATCTCCTTTGTTCAGAATAGAATTCTAAATGAAAAATATAAATACTGGCAGCCTTTATTTCTGTCTGAGGCCAGTTGGTCCTCTTCCAAGGATGCAGGCAGATAGTAAAGAAAAGAGTCCTTCGTTAAAAAACAAAACAAAACAGAAGACATCCCCTTGAATCCAGTTTATTTGTCTTGAGCAAATACACATTGGCTTACAATGCTTTGCTTTCTGCTGATCACTTCTGTGTTAATAATATATGGTTGAGGCCTGTTGCAGAGAAGATAATGAGTGCATATGGAAAAAGCAGAAAGCGAATGTGAATCTTTCTGGAATAATACAGAGTCCAGGAGCAATCAGAGTTGAAGAAGCTAATGAAGAGAGGTATTACATTCCAATTCTTGTCTGGGCTGTGGGTTAATGTACTGCTAACAGACTTGTTCAACATGACCTTTGAAAAAATGATTTATTTTTTCACAATTTCACTCATGTGTATAATATACTTTGATCAAACACTCACATTAACCTTTCTTATTTCCTTCTCCCCTGAGCCCCTCCGCTCCCCAACAAACTTCTCTCCTAATTTGCTGCCTTTCTGTTTTGTGTCCCGCTGTATTTAATCAAGGTGGCTTGATGAGTTGAGGATGGGGTTATTTACTAGAGCAAGGGCTACTTACCAGTGACTGCACCAAGAAGCCCCAGTCTCCTAGCAACCATTAAACTGTTAATGAGCCCTACCCTCCATCCACAATAGAACGTTGATGGGCCAGGTCTTGTGCAGTAACAACTGCCATCCTGAGTTCATATTTGCAAAATCCATGTCATGTCCAGAAGACAGTTTCACAGCCTTCCCCCTCGGGCTCTTACCTTCTCTCCACCCCTTCTTCTGCGATATTCCCTGAACTTTGAATAGATTGATACTGATGTTCCATTTAGGGCTGAGCACTCAATAGCCATTTATTTTCAGCACTTTGACCAGTGGAACACAGGACAACTTCCAGCTACAGTTATGAGTCTTTGCATTAAAACTGTCACTCATTGCACACAGGAGCTTCTCTGACCAAGGCTGAGAACAGCACTATCTATGGCTCACCACTCCCAACACACACACACACACACACACACACACACACACACACACACACCACCCACACATACACAAAGACTCCAAACGTCACAGAAGCCATTAAAGGATGTTGTGGCAAAGTTGTCATTTAAACGTAAGAAGTACTTTCAGCTCCTGTCCCAGCTTCAGGACTGGAAGTTGCAGTTCAATAGCAGTGTTCTTGGATTTGACATATTTTTTAAAATGCACCAAGAGAGAGAATTAGGAACTTCAACTGGGGTGGGGAATATATTCTGAAGAATTGCATGAATTGAATAGTTGCTGGCAAGACAAACTGGCTACGGTCCTCCATTCAGAGGAAAGAGATGGTAGACCAGCATATAGGTACTCCTCCTACATCCACCGCTGGAAGTTCTGGGCTTTTTTTTGTTTGTTTGGTTTGGTCTTTTTGAGAGAGGGTTTCTCTGTGTAGCTCTGGCTGCCCTGAAACTCTGTAGACCAGGCTGGAGATCCACCTGCCTCTGACTCCTGGGTGCAGGGATCAGAGTCACGCACCCACTGCCTGCCTTGCTTTGTTTGTTTTTTAAGGTTTTTTTTTCTTTTTGTTTTTGTTTTTTTTCCTAGCCTTGTTGAGAGAAAATTGGCAATTTGTACAATTTCAATGTGTACAATTCGATGGTTTGTTGTGCATGTATATTGTGAAATGAATACCATAGTAAATTAGTTAAGAAATCTGTCGCCTCACAGTCACTTTTTCTGTGGTGCTGAGGACAACTTCTCTCTATGCTCATAGCAAATTTCAAGTGCCCGTCACAGTATGCTGAGCTATGGTTACCATGCTATACCTTATGCCTCAAGAACTCGCTCGTTTTCTTTTCTGTTTATTTTGGTTGTTTTGGTTTTTGCTTTATCTTTGAGATTGTAATTTTTTTTCTGGAGATAGGGTTTCTCTGTTTCTCCTGGCTGGCCTGGAACTCATGCTGTAGGGTCAGGCTGGCTTTGAACTCACAGAGATCGGCCTGCCTCTGCCTCCTAAGTGCTAGGATTAAAGGCATGCACCACCACTACCAGGCTGAAATTGTAATTTAATTAAAACATTTCCCCACTCCTTTCCTCCCTCTATACCCTCCTATATAGACCCAACCCCCATCTACCCATTCCCACTTCACCCCTCCCCTTCAAATTCATGGCTCTTTTTTCATTAATTCTTGTTTGTTGTCTAAGTGAAAGTGTGTATCTTTGGTAGCTTCTCTCCAAAGCCCTCAGCCTTTTCCACCACTGTTTTACCTTCTGTTTCTCTGAGTCCAACCTTTTAGATTCCTTAAGAAAATACCAGTTGGACAGTATTTGCTTTCCTCTACCTGCATCATTTATTTATTATTGTTGTTTTGGATGTAGGGTCTCGTGTAGTATAGGCTGGACTTGAACTCCTGATTCTTCTGCCTCCATCTTCTGAGTGTTGGGATTACAGGTGTGTGTCACCATTCACTTAGTATAATGCTTTCAAGGTTCATCTTTGTTATTTCTTGTTTGTTGTTTGTTTGTTTGTTTGTAGATAGTGCTTCTCTGTGTAGCCCTGGCTGTCATGGAATTAGCTTTGTAGAACAGGCTGGTCTCAAACTCACAGAGAACTGCCTGCCTCTGTCTCCTGAATGCTGGCATGAAAGGCATGTGCCACCACTGCCCAGCCATCTTTGTTATTTCAAATATTAGGATACTGATTGTATTGTTTGTTAGGGTTTATTTGTTTATTTTGTTGTTTTTGATACAGGGTCTCACTCTGTATCCCAGTCTCACATGGAACTTACTATGTAGCTCATGCTGGCCTGGAGCTTAGAATAATGCTTTTACCTCTGCCTCCTAAGTGCTGGGATTATAGGCGTGAGTCCCTCATGTCCTGACTTTTATAGGAAAATAAGATTCTACTGTGTGCGCCATCTCTCTCTATATATGAAGACTGATATAGTAAGATGACAGAGAAATGATGTACAGCTGTTTGGTTTGGGGTGTGTGTGAATATTGTTGTCAGTTGATCCCAGGGTGCCATGTGTTAGGTAAGCTCTCGCTCACCAGCTACATCCCACTCCATATGTCATAATTGCTTTCTCTGATCTTCCACACCACCATTCGTATGTGGACCATACAGCAGTAAACGCAGATGAGCAGCTGCCTCTTTGAGATATTGGTTTTCTTTCCTCAGAATACACAGTCAGGAATGGGGAAGCTGCACACAGCACCTTTGAAAATGCGTCTGGATATTTAGTGGGATTGGAGCATAAGGTACAAAGAGGAGAGTGAACGAGAGACTTAGGCTGAAGAGGGGGCCAGGAACCACACCTTGAAGGGCCTCACAAGCCTGTTAAGGTCTTCTGCAGGGGCCCTCAGGCACCTGTCAGGTCTGAACAGTCTCCTGTCTTCCCCGGCCACAGATGCCCAGGCTGCTCAGTCTCTGCTTAGCCAGCTGTCATGATCCACCCTATCTCTGGCATCTGGAAATGTGCCCTGGGCTCCTAGCCTCTTTGTCTCCTGTATGGCCTTTGTGTTAACAGATTTTCAATGCTAATTATGTGACGGCCCAATGCTTGAGAGACGACAAAAATAATCGACGTGTGTGGGAAGTCTTAATTTTAAGAGTCACATGAATCTGACATCTCTCTCTCTCTCTCTCTCTCTCTCTCTCTCTCTCTCTGTGTGTGTGTGTGTGTGTGTGTGTGTGTGTGTGTGTGTGTGTGTGTGTTGGACTTTACAGTGAAATCTGAGAAACCAGGCATTCCGTCAACCCTTCATTTCTGGGATAGAAACAGAAGGGAAGGGAGATTCTTCTCTGTTGAGTTCCTTTAGTGGAGAAGGGAATCACCACCGCTAAGAACATCTCTCCTTCTTCCAAGCTTCTTCTGGGGCTGGTGGCCCAGGCAGTGTATCTCCTTGGAGGTCATGACAACCATAAACTCTAATTCGCCATCGGTGCAGCCAAATTCATTGTCAAACCTGGAAATGTGTTTGAGATAGTTTTTATTAAGGGCAATGCCGGTCCCAACATCAAAAGCAGACGAGTGAATGTCACTGCCGAGTTCTCAGGGCGCAACTGGTTCTGGGTCTAGACCAGGGTGCCCTTTAGGAGACCTTTCCATGCTGTCTGCACTACCTTTTTTTTCCCCCCCAAACAGGTTTATTTTTATTTCACGTGCATATGAGTCTCGCCTCTATGTACGGGCATCACATGCAGGCATCACATGTGTGCTCAAGGAAGCCAGAAGAGGGCATCCGATTTCCTGGAACTGTAGCTACAGATGGTTGTGAGTCACCATTGGGTGCTGGGAACCAAACCCAGGTCCCCCGGCAGAGCAGCCAGTGCTCTTAACTCCTAAGCCACCACTCCTGCCACTCTACTACCTTCTCTGGAAGATTTGTCTGAATGTCAGGCCAGTAGCACGAATCTTAAATGGTCTTATTAATAAAATCAAACCTGGAGCCAGGTGTTGGGGTGAACGCTGGAAAATCAGACAAGCAGAACAAGCCACAGCTTCCTCACCTCGCCATTTCCTCAACTGATTCTGTTTCCTCAGACTGGAAGCCTCTGAGTCCTCATCCAAATGGATCTCAGCTGAACTGTGCTGCTCAAAAGCCTAAAAGCTTAAACAGGCTCTAGTTCCTGGTTTTCATGCCTTATATACCTTTCTGCTTTCTGCCATCACTTCCTGGCTTTAAAGGCGTGAGTCACCATGCCTGGCTGTTTCCAGTGTGGCTTTGAACTCACAGAGATCCGGATGGATCTCTGCCTTCAGAATGCTAGGATTAAAGGTGTGTGTGCCATCATTTTCTGGCCTCTGTATCTAGTGGCTGTTCTGTTCTCTGACCCCAGATAAGTTTTTTAGGGTGCACAATATTTTGGGGAACACAACATCACCACATAGGTCAGATCCACAGCCGGCTCTTTTGGAGCAGACACCTAATTAGCCATACCAATGAGTTTACTGCTGAGCTCAGTTTACTGCCTAGCTCCCAGCCTAGTCAGTGCCAGCAGCTACCAGGATGGCATTTCAGTCATTTTCATTTTCATGGGGCCACCGGCAGTATTCTAAGGGGCAGTGATATCTTAGACCATGGTTATGAATTCCTCCACAATGCCAAAATTATCATGGATGACTGGCTGGGAATGCTTAAGAAATTGGTGTTGCAAAATGCACTGTTGTTGACCATGAGGAGTTGATCACAACTTGTATTCATCTCAAATATGGACATCAGCAAAGGGGCAAAATGTTGGATCTTTGGCTCCGCACTTCCAAATGAGTGTAGCCTTCTCCATGGTAGTAAAAAATGCCGGAGAGATTCCCAATGTATTCAGCACTTTCGACCTACCATTTGAGGAAGGCAGAGTCTTCCTTCTTAAAAGATGCATATGATGTCATCTATTGATGACAACCTTCCTATTCTCAGTCTTGGCTGTGCCATTATACTCACCATGAGTGGAATCACACTAGAATATTGTATCATGCAATGGAGATCAATTAAAGGTCACTGATGGCCACAATGTCCCCTTTGCTGTAGTCACAGCAGTGCTGGTCGTGACCAGCTCCCCTTCTGCACAAATCTGCTACTCTGAGCTTGGAAGAGAACTGCATGACAAGGGAAGATATGGCTGTCTGTCAAACAGGGAGTGGTTGGTGATGAGGCATTTTAAAGAGATCATTCCAGATGTCCTGGCGAGCTGGGGGTAGTGACACACACCTGAAATCCCAGAACTGGGAAGTTAAAGTAGGAGAATTGTGAGTTTTGGGCTAATCTGGGCTACTAGTGAGATCCTGTTTCCAAAAGACTAAAATAAAGAAGCAAAACCAGAGTACTATGGAAGGTGGACTGCAGTAGACTTAGAAGAAGAGAAGGGAAGGGTCAGAACCCCCTAGCAGGTCTACACTCAGGTTGTGATGCTGTGGAGTGGAAGGGTCAGAACCCCCCAGCAGTCTACACTCAAGTTGTGATGCCGTGGAGCTGCCCACGGTGTGAAACCAGAGGAATGGTATGATTACATAACGCTAGTAGCTCATTTCACTGCTGCCATGCTTATCTGACAAGGATAATTGAGAAAATGGGTTCTTCCCACTTAGACCCATTATCAGAGCGCCTGAATTAATGAGCCCAGTAACTCCAGAAAGACAAATGGAGACAGACAGTGTTCCTTCCTTCACGGAGGTCTTTCCTTCGACTGTGTTGAAAGCTGAGTTTACAGGAACTGTTTGAGCCCCAGAATTGACAGTTTCAGTAACTCCACCTTTAGAACAGAAAATGTGAGTAATATTTAGCATAGTGCTCTCCCACTGTAGTTACAGGAACACAAGGCTGTCACATCCTACCTACCTCCGCTGTCAGTGCCACACTCCCCACCCCACCCCACTCCACCCCCCCCCCCCCCCCCCCCCCCCCCCCCCCTTTTGAGTTCAACTTTTACAGCATTAAGTAGTTGAGAGAAGACTTTAGCGTAAAACTCCGCTGTTGAAGCCTGGAGTTGTGGATGATGTTCTTATTTGGGGGGCTGTATTAAGCTCAAAACTAGTCAATAGTTTAACAAAGAAGGGTCGTATTCCTTTACTAAAGGCTTTAAGGATGCTTGTCATAGATGAACAGCTAAATATCTCCATCGGATAGCAAATGGTTTTTTAAAATGTTTTTATCCTATTTTTCCCCCAAGTAGAGTATTTTCTTTTGTACCTAAGATACACTTGGTATTTGCAGTTGGTTCCCTACCACACCCTCTCTGATGATCAAGGTCAACAATAAAATAACCCCTTAGTTCAGAGGCTGTAACTCATTCTGTTAACAAGAAACAGCCATTGAAAAGAGCCCTGGTGCCTCCCAGATTGGGTTGTTATTTAGGCAGAGACTCAACTACGATCGCTCTCTTGGCGGACTCCACAGCCCGAATGTAAGATGTGTTCTGTGGGCAACCATCTGCTTATTTTCTTTCCTAGACGAGTGGTTAGCCCACGTTGGATATCCTGTGTTTATGGAATTCCAGAAAGGCTATGTCATAGAAATCGCTGGCGTGCGCGTGCGAACGTGCGTTACGATTTATGGAGAGACCGTAAACGGAAACAGCTTGCAGAGAAATCCACCCGCTGGTGGTGCCCGAGGTGTTCTCCGAAGATGCTGGCCTTCATTCCCAAGCGCTTTATCGGCTATCTACTTCTTAAGTAGCAGAAAGTAAACAATAGATCCAAGTGTCAGAGGCTGAGGAGCCGGGATAGGAAAATCATGAAAGCCAGACACTCCAATTTCTTCTCTATCATTCCTAACGTTAAAAAAAAATCCTGAAGCTGCAATTAAACACAAGAAACTCTAATTTATATTTAAAAGTTCACTGTTTCCCATAAAATCTCAGAGGGTTCCCAAATTAGCATCAGCTTAGAAAATAAACAAAGACCACAAGGGAAAAGCCTAGAATTTAATAGAAAGAAAGAGTCTTTATAAAAAGCTTTTAGACTTTTATCTTTTTTTTAACTTATAAAAGTTCTGTTGCACTGTTCATTTTTCAATGAACTTGACTTTGTGTGAGGAGGGAGACACAGTCTTAGAGTTCCAGGGTTTTGTCTGTGATTTTAACATCACCATTCACACGAGCACTAAAGAAACTGTTCTGGTTTCCATAAAGGCGCTTGATGCCTTAATTTACCTGAACCAACAACTGACTGCTACAGGCCATTTTGAAACAACTTTCCCTAATTATTAAAAGTAGCATGTGCTTCTCATATTCCTTCAAATACTGATCCTTGAACCAAAAACAAAAACATACCTTTCTTCTGTGTTCCATTCACTGTTCACTGTTGTAATGTAAGCAGGGTCTCTTTGGGGGAAAAAATGCGAAATGAAGTTTAACCCACAATTGAGTCTTACATCCTGTGGTCTTGGAATTTTAAATTTTCATTCAAAACACACATTATAAACAAACTCTCCCAAATGACCATCTAGAGAAGAATGTGGCAGAAATCCAGAAACAATTGTAATATTTGGACCAAGCATGAGCACAAATAGCCAGTGTGTGTTTTCACGGGGGGATTATGGTTTGCTGTTTCACAAACCCTACAGGGGATTTGTAGATGGGCAGAGCTAAATTCCATGTCGGTTGAGTGTCTCCAGAAGAAAACAATCCCTTGACAGTTAGTAAAGAAGAGCTCATAAAAGGATCCTCTCTGTTTGTTGGAAGCCATGCTGGGGGTTGAAATGCCAGTTAAAACCCCCGCCACCACCACTGAGCCATGTTCCAAACACCCAAATGGTCTTTTTAAACAACTCATATCTACAAACATCGGATGAAACTTCCTGGGCAATAAATGCCTATCAACTCAAAGCCTTGCAGCTAACACCCCATCTTTAGCATAACAGTGGAGACTGATTCAGGGGAGGAAGGGTGTTGGAGAAAAGACCACAGACATTTTTCCATCATTGAGTCAGGAACATCCAGCTGTCTAGGCAGGGACACCAGTCGTGTCGTTGAGAGCTCACCTAGCAGGATTCAGGAGGGCGGGTGCTGAAGATGATTTCTAGGAAGATGAAGTCCATGCTGTGTAGCAAGGCCAGGCTTCAAAGAGAAAAGGTGGGAAGAGGAAGCTGCAGAGAACCTCTCCAGTGTGCACACTGCCCTATGGGAACAGGTCATCTCTACCCCAGAAAAGGACTGAAAAGGAAAGTGGCACTAAAATCCTTACACACACACACACACACACACACACACACACACACACACACACAC
>CABHPR010141838.1:0-19700 GCA_902168415.1 Peromyscus melanophrys
CCTGGGTTGTCCTGTGCTATGTGAAATGCGGAGTGGATTGTATTTTAGCCTCTGCTTGTATTCAGCAATATTATTTTCTGTAACAATAGCAAAATTAAAAGAACAAGCATAATGACCAGGAAAACGAAACAGCGAAGTTTTAAAAGAATTTTGTGTACATTTTCAGGTGCCTCAAGTTTTTTGAATAAACCTAAAATAGATACTGTAGTAATGAAGGGGAAAAGGGGGAGCTACTCCATAGATTTCGTATCTGCTTAGCAAGGCGGACTTTAATGCACTGGCTACAGCCTATGTAACAATATCTTAGAGAAATAACTCAAGTAATTATTATTCAATTAGTATTTATGAAATGAAGAGATCTAAAAATGTATAATTTAGCCAGGTGTGGTGGCACACACCTTTAATCCCAGCACAAGGGAGGCAGAGGAGGGCAGATCTCTGAGTTAGAGGCCAGCCTGGTCTACAGAGAGAGTTCCAGCACAGCCAGGGATACACAGAGAAACCCTATCTCAAAAAACCAAACCAAATGAAACCAACCAACCAAACAAACAAAGATAAAAACATACAATTTAAATAAAATGAAATCATACTACTAATATTTTTCTGAATTAATTCTTTTTAAGAATTAGTTTTTTACTTTATGTGTATGAGTATTTTGCCTGCATATATGTCTGTGAAACACATGTGTGCCCAGTGCCCTCAGAGGTCAGAAAAAGGCATCAGATTCCCTGGAACTGAAGTTTTTTACAGATGATTGTGATCTGCCATGTGGGTGCTGGGAATTGAACATGAGTCCTTGGGGAGAGCAGCAAGTTTTCTTAACCGTGGGGTCATCTCTCTAGTCCTTGACCTAAATCTTTAGCATCAAAACAGCTAGTAATTAAAATGAGTGAGCTCAAGTTAAAATATATTAAAATGCAGTAAAATACTCCATGTACAAACTGGTTTATACCCAACAAAAAACTATATCTCACCTTGTAATTCCCCCCTTCCTGCTATAGATTCTAAATATCAAATAAGAAAACAAATAAAAATGCCAAGCAGTCACAGCAAACGACAGCACTAACACTCAAGTTCATAGGACAGTCCTCGGGCTATTGTTTTCTCAAAACTTTCTGTTTAAATGCAAGATGCCCAGGTCCCCAGGAGTTGCAGGCATGGGTCTCACTTAAATCCAGCTCCGAAGATTATGGACGGGGATAACTGACTTCAGCAACCACATCTGAATCGGAGTGGTCTGTGTGTGTGGCCAATGAGGATCTCTCCAAATTAAATTCCACGCAGAATCTAATGTGTATCCAAGGAGAAGTAACAAAATTATAATAATTTAATATGTGTCATTAATAGCTCACTGGGGCAGTGGTTCTAGCCTTGAGCCTGGCTGAACACTTTTCAGCATGGCGACTGTTTCTCAGATCATGATAGTAAAATGTAAACTCGTGTTGGTCAGATTTCTGTTAAAAAAAGATTTTTATTTTTATTTACACCTATGTCATGTGTCTGTGTGAGTGTATGACACATGTGTGGATGCCTTTGGAGGCCACAGGAGGGCGCCAGACCCCCTGGAGCTGGAGATACAGGGGGTTTTGAGCTGCCCAACAGTGGGTGCTGTGAACTAAACTTGGGTCCTCTGAAAGAGCCCGTGCTATTAACCCCTGAGTCTCCAATGCTGCTCAGATTTCTCACTGCTTTGAGATTCTTCAAAGTCAGCATCCCCATTGTCACCCACACTCCGGCTCTTAGGGCTCCTTCTATCCTTAATGTCACTGGATTTTCCCCTAAGCTTTTCCTTGCCGTGTACCAGGTGCTTGGGATTCTCAGTTCTCTCTCCTATGGTAGGGAAAGGCTTGGGGGAGTGTCTCTGTGTTTTGTCTCTCATGATTTTTTTTTTGTTTTTTTTTTTGTTTTTGTTTTTGTTTTCGCTCTGTAGACCAGACTGACCTTGAACTCACAGAGATCTGCCTGTCTCTGCCTCCCGAGTGCTAGGGTTAAAGGTGTGCGCCACCGCCGCCTGGCCATCTCTCAGGATAATTTTTACTTCAGTCTGAACTAGCACCTCAGAGCCTAACCAGGGAGTGGAGTCATCCACTCCTTCATTCAACTTGTGGCGCAATCCCATAACACGGGAGAATGAAACACGGCAGGATTGTATCCGAAATGACCGCACAGTCTTGTGGGAGAAACGGACTTGAGTGGTAGTTGACCCTCACACAGGAGATGACAGCTGTTCCCAGAGAACCCACAACTGATCGGGAGATACACTCTGGGGAAAGCGGGGCTCCTTACTGATGGCTGGGCTCAGAGTCTGTGCGTTTGTAACCGAACGCTCTGTCGGCACTGCGGCAGTGGGCTCTGCCAGAGTTACTCTAAACAGACTCATCTCCGCTGGGGTGGGAGACAATAAAGAGGAAAGTGGCTCACAGTGGCAGAGTGGGGGATGAGTCTCCCTGTGACTCTCCAGAGGAAGGGCAGAGTCATTTTTTCCTTAAGAAACGCCCTGACCTGCCTGGTGCGGCGCTGACTCCTCTTCCCAGCTGCCCTATTTACTGACAGGGGCTTTGATAGGAAATGCTCCGTGTAGCGCTTTTGACTGACTTCCTGTTAATTAACACACTACTTCCTCTCTGCCTAGACATTGGCAAGAATTTCCACGCTGAGTTGTACCTGAATTCCTGCCAATCTGTCCATCTTGCGCTGCTTTGCATAATGCGCCTTGTCTGAGAAGGTGCTTGGTCAGAGCCACTGGCTTTGGGACAGGCTTAGAGTTGATTTCCTAAGCTGTGGCTTGTGAATGGTGGCTGTCAGGGAGCCAACACACACTGCAGTAGGGTCAGGCTGGGAGCTAGGTGGAGTGAGCACCCATTTTTTTTTTTGCATCGGGGAGCTGTTTTCTTTGGGGGAGGGGAGGGAAGACGAACTGAAAAGGGATTTGAATTAGACGAGTCTGAAGAAGCTGGGTGCCCAGTCATTTCAGGTCAGTGTGAACAACAGACACAGAGGAGCAGGGCCAAGACTGGACAGGTCCCGCTAATTAGCATCTGACAGCGGGAGCAAGGAATGGAGCTGAAGGTGGCTGCCCATGGCTTCAGCAGATGGCAAAGAGAAGGGGAACTGGCAGACACACACACACACACATTCCTTCTGCACTCGCTGTCATGAAACTCAAGGCAGCCATCTCCTGAATGGTGCAGTGGGTCATGTTACTGGCGAGCTATGTGGTGTGGAGAAAAATCCACCCTTCCCGGATTGGTCTCCTCACGTGAAGACTGGCTTTTACAGTTTTCGAATTTTATTTTAAATGCATTGTTTGTGTGTATGTGTGCAAATGTACAGCTGTTTGAGCAGGTCATAGGACAACTTTCAGGAGTCTGAGCCACTGTGGGTTCTAAGGGTCAAACTCAGGGTTTCAGGCTTGCACAAGATGGAGCCATCTTGTAGGCCCGAGGTTGGCCTTTTAAATTTGCAAGAGGTTCTTTTCTCGAGCTGAAGATCTAGGTTTCAGTCCTGGCCAGGGGTGGAGGTGAGGAGAGGCTGATAGACAAAAGGCTAGCTAGCTGGTATGCGGAGATCTGTTGCTTGTATGCATTCAAAGGAGCTGGAGAGCCTGCGGGCTAAACATGCCACACCTTTCTTTCATGAAAGGCCCATGTTCACATTAAAACAACAACATATTGATGGTTTAAAGAGAATAAGATATAGCCCTTGCTCTCAATGATAAATTGAGATAAATGGAAAATAACCCAAAATGTAAAAGCAGCCTGGGTACCCTCCCAGGAAATCATGACTCAGACAGTTGAGTCAGCTGAGTTTGGGAGAACAGTTCTTAGAATCTAGAGGGGTCTGATTGCAGTGTGTTGATCCATTGGTCTAGAAGCATCCACCACCAACACACTCAGAGCTCTTCCTGGGGGAAGCAGAAGAGGATAGTCTTTGAGAGCTGGAGCTAATGAGGTCAAGGACATAGGGCTGTGTCTAGGCACAAAGATCAAGAACCTGTTGTCGGATGTCTACAGTGTTCTCTCTGCTGGGTTTGCCCACAACTCCTCTGGGATCATCTGTGGGATGAAAGGAACTAGAGTGTCTGATAAGTGCCCTCCCCACTGTGGCCCACAGCCTCACAGGAGCAGCTTTCCTACCCCATCCCTTCAGCCTAGCTCAGGAAGGACCCTGACAGAAACTAGGAAGTGCAGCCTGGTCTCATGTCAGCCCACAAGTCAGAGCCTGGATGGCTTCTCATCTCCGCGGGGACTGAAGTAGGTTCATGTAACCACGTCCCTCTGGGGACAACTTGCTTTTGCTCTTTCCCCACAGCCCTTCTGGATCTGTTTATCATGACTGATTGGGTATTCCAAACCTGTTCCCCATCTCCAGCATGTGGGTCAGCCTTTCCTGGACTGTGATTTAATGCTGAAAACAATGACTCTCTCAGCCCAGCTGGCAATATTGGGTATCAACAGCTGCAGCTAGGGTGGCCCTCCATCCTGGGACATGGGGGAATCGACGGTTCTCAGAGAAGGGAGTGTGGACCAAGCGCTTGCTCTCAGGAGTGGGTTTGGCTCCTTTCATTACCAGAGCACTTCTCATTCTATGAATGACCCACAGATAGCGTGTCTTCCTAATTATGATAGTATCTCCCTAAAGACAAGAACCAGGCCCCAGAGTCATTTCTGCATCCCCAGGGCCTAATAACACAGGAGTGCCCCTAGGCAGCAAGGGTGAGACCCACAGTGGATCATCTGCTAGCCATGTAGCACGTCTGGCCACTCCCCTGAAAGGATGAGTGACATTCCTATTGGGCAGAGGGAATATGCATGAAGCATGTGGACTCCTTATTGGCTGGCTCCATGATGCACTAAAAAATGACCTATATCAAAAAAAGATTATGTCACCCTCCATCCAGTTCTCACCATGAAATCCGTAAAAGCCTACTGGACAGGGCAACACATGGGTATTCCTCCCTTGGAGCCCTCCCACTTCAGGACTCACTTTTTCAGACTATGTCTGTGTTTACTCTGTTCATTCCTTGTCCATGGTTTCTTGTTCTTCTTGGGCATGAGATAACAAACTCAGTGACCTTGGAAGTCATTGGCGTGGGGTGGCTCTGGTGGCCACTGATTTTTCAAGTACCCCAAGCCTCTAGTTATGCTCATCAAGAGTCAAGAAAGTCTCCATTGCCCTTAAAGAATGTGTATCACTAGGGCTAGGCCAGGAACATGTGTTTAATATTCAGTGACTGTTTGTAGATGGAGGTAGTGAATGAAGGATCCCATCTGGGTCATCTGCAATGCAGAGGGTAAGGAAGAGAGCGGGACATAGCACAGGATTTTATTTGTAACACACTGCCTTTCCTCTGCCCTACAGAAGACTCAACCCTGTTGGTTTCACAGCCAAATGTTGCATTTATTATATATTAATTTTCTTCACACACATTTCCTGTTAATTAACACAGTTCTTTCTCAGCAGATGAGCTGGCTGGACCTGCTAAATCAGTGTATCTGCCAAACTGTCCATCTTGTGCCTGCTTTGCATAACGTCTTCTGTGTGACTGTTTCCTAAGAAATGACACTTGGCTTCTGCTTTGACAGGAACATCTCTACCTTTGCTGATCTTTCCACGTCATAGATTTTGTTCTGTGCCCTTGGCAAAATTGTTTCCTAGCCAGTTGGCACTCTGTGGAGAGAGTTATCTGTCTCATTCAGGGATGGCAACCACTAACCATTTCACAGCCATTCTCCACCGAGTTTAATAGGGTCTGTTTACAGAAAGCCAGCTTGTCTTTCTCATAGTTTAGAAACTGACCATAGGCTAAGGTTGAGTATCCACTTCTTCTCTCACATCTTGGAGAGCTAGTCTTCCAGTTTTGTTTCCCTAAAAGCCACCTGTTAGCTAATTGCTTAAGCATGATGCTCCAACTAACATTCATAAGCATAACATTCTCTCTCTCTCTCTCTCTCTCTCTCTCTCTCTCTCTCTCTCTCTCTCCTCTTCTCCCTCTCCCTGTCTCTGTTTCTCTCCTCCCTCTGTCTGGAAGAGACAAGTGACTGAGTAGATTATAATCCCAAAATTCCTCTTCTTATAAAAAGAATAATTAGGGCTAGAGAGGGGGCTCAGCTGTTAAGAGCACTGACTGCTCTTCCAGAGGACCTGGGCTGGATTCCTTGCACCCACGTCGTGGCTTACAACAGTCTATAACTCCAGTACTAGAGGATCTGATGTCTTTTTATGGCCTCTTCAGGCACTGCTTGCACATAGTACACAGACATACAAGAGGATGAGGCAGGAGGACTTGTGTAGGAGCTTTTCTATCCAGAAGCCACTCTCAAATAAACACACTAAGGCTTATATTAATTATTAATACTCAGCTAATAGCTCAGACATGTTACTAGCTAGCTCTTATATTTCAATTAACCCATATTTCTTATCTATGCTTTGTCATGTGGCTTGATACCTTTTATCAGTACGGCATGTTCATCTTGCTTTTCCCTATGTCTGCTGGTGACTCCAGACTCTGCCCTTCTTCCTCCCAACATTCTCCTAGTCTGGCTCTCTTGACTAATCTTATTCTGTTCAGCTATTGGCCAGTCAGCTTCTTTATTAAACCAATCACAGTGATATAGTCACACAGTGTAAAGGAATATTCCACAGCAGACCTGACTTTGAGGCTAGCCAAGGCTACCCTTGTAAGAACCTGTCTTAAGGAAAAAAATCAAATCATACTTAAGTTATATCTCTTACCAGTTATTTTGAAGCAAAGCAAAGTATTAATATTTGACATGCTCTTCATCTTCCGGGAGTGTGTCCTGCTGCTTTGGGCACTTAAGGAAGATGATGTCATTGCTGATACTGAAGGTTACCCTGGATTATGGAGTATTCAGCCTGTGGCTCCTCTACATGTATTTGGCTCCAATTATAAATGCATTTGTTAAATCTCATTTTGATAAACAGAGCTTTTCGAATTTATAACCGAAGTCTGGGAATTATAAAACACTAGTATATGTTTATAGGTGTGTTGCAGATGGAGAAATTATCAGTTTTCATAATGGTTAGCTGTAAAGATCTGTGTGAACATGTGTTTTCATTAAGATAATTTAAATCATCCATTCATAACATATTACTAAGTCTCCTGCCCCTGTTAACTACAAGAAAAAAAGAACAGATAAAGTTGGATTGAAAATGAATTTGTGTGTTCATTTACCTCCGTTGGCTACTGAAATGACATCAACACTTTGAGATGCATTTGATGGTTCAGGCTAAAGCCCCAGATGAGCCCAGGGGACAGCTTGGAAAAAGGCACCTGGCTTATGATGTTTGTCAAAAACATGACGGAGAAAAGAAGGCTAGAATGTCCTATCTGCCAACAAAGTAGATACTGCCAAGCCTGGAGGCAGTTGACTGACAGCTTGTTTAAACTGAAGCTGCTTACATAATAATAGTATCATTTCTTGATAATGCTAATACATGCAAATTCATGGACAATACATTTCTATAGATGCTGTGGACCTGAATATGAAGAGAGCAGGGTGAGATGGCATCTGAAGCTTGACTGTGCATGATGCCTATGTATAATTTTTGTTTTGTGGTGTGGATGTGGAATTTTCCCTGCTGGCTTTTCAGTTGTATTAACTGCTGATGTACGTACATTTATGGGTGTGTGTGTGGGGGTGGGTGGGTGATGATGGGTGTCTTCTTCATTCGCCCTCCACTTTATTTGTTGAGGCAGAGTCTTTCACTGAACTTGGACTTGGCCAATTCCAGCTAATCTAGATAGCTACTTTGCTCCAGGGATGCCATCCTTTGGGCCTACTTCCTACAGTCAGCCTCCTGGCTTTGTCGTGAGTTCTGAAATTCTGAACTCTGGTTTTAAGCAAGTGCTTTATACACCAAGCCATCTCCCTGGCTTCTATCACCATCTTCTTGAAGCTATCTTGACTTGCAATAGTAACTTCTCTTAAGAAGTGAAGATCTCAACTACGCAAAGAGCTATAAGCAACTGAGGAAATCTGGGAGCTTACAGGTCATCTTCCCCAAGGAAGAGCATGCCAATTGGTTGTCAAGTGCCAAATGTCAGCCCCCAAATCATAGATATGACTAACATTGTATGGACTCAACAGATCATATTAGGGAGTACACATGTATATGCATATATATGCATACATATACATATGTATACATACATATGTGGTGATATTGTGTTCCCCAAAATATTGTGCACCCTAATAAATTTATCTGGGGTCAGAGAACAGAACAGCTACTAGACAGACATAGAGGCCAGAAAATGGTGGCACTCACACCCTTAATTCTAGCCTTCTGGAGGCAGAGATCTACCTGGATCTCTGTGAGTTTAAAGCCACACTAGAAACAGCCAGGCATGGTAACACACGCCTTTAATCTCATGAAGTGAGCCTTTAATCCCAGGAAGTGATGGCAGAAAGCAGAAAGGTATATAAGGCCTGAAAACCAGGAACTAGCTGGTTAAGCTTGAAGCTTTTGAGCAGCAGTTCAGCTGAGACCCATTTGGATGAAGACTTAGATGCTTCCAGTCTGAGGAAACAGGATCAGCTGTGGAATTGGTGAGGCGAGGAAGCTGTGGTTTGTTCTGCTTCTCTGATCTTCCAGAATTCACCCCAATACCTGGAACCAGGTTTGATTTTATTAATAAGACCTTTTAAGATTCGTGCTACACACATACAATGACAATTGGTGAAAAAACAGACCATGAATTTGAAGAAGAGCAGGGAGAGGTGTATGGGAAAGTTTGGAGGAAGGAAGGAGAAGGAAGAAATGTCATTAGATTATAACCCCAAGAGAAAAAAGGAAAGAAAGAAATGAGCCCAGTCTCAAGCAAGCAAGCAAGCAAACAAACAAACTAACAAGCAAACCAACAGACTGAGCAAGCCATGAAGAATAAGACAGTAAGCAGTATTCCTCCACGGCCTCTGCATCTGCTCTTGCCCCCAGGTTCCCACCTTGATTTCTTGTCTGGCTTCCCTAATGGTAGACTATAACCTGCAACCAGATGAACCCTCCTCCCCCTAATGAAGAACTCCCTATTCCCATCTCTGTTCTTTATTCTCTTCAGCTATTCCCAAATTCTCAAGCTTTGTTCTATAATGCTGAAATTATCTACTTTTCCAAAACTGCTACGTTGAAAGTAAACATTGTCACTCATGTTGCACAGAGAGGAAACCGAGGTAGAAAGGAGTCATGGCCTCCACTTAGTTGTTTGGAAGTGTGAAAGGGAGTAGTCATACAGCAAGGCGAGAGAAGCAAGAGAATTCAGGGACTGGGCTTGCTGATGGCATAATTCATTTTTGTGGGAACTTATTTGGTTTCCTAGGCACTCATTAATCCTTCTGAGGACCGAGTCCCAACATCCTGAGTTTTCCTTTCTATTGGGCCTCACCTCTGAAAAGCTCCACTTCTCCATAGCCACATGCTGGGGACCAAGATTGCAGTACATATAATATTGGAGGTTCACCCACATCATATCCAAACTGTGACAGTCACAACAATGTTCAGCAAAATATTCCAGAGGCTAGTGATCTCCAGAATCATTAGAAGGTCAGAAGAGAAACTGAGTCTAATAGCATTTCTTCAGGCTGCTAGTAGAAGGGCCCGGGGGAGCTGGGAACTGGATCTGGTTCTTTATTTGGTTTCTGTTGTCATCTCTAATCAGACTACAGCCTACATGAAGCCATGTGAAGAATCATGGTAGAGCAGAGATACCTGTCACTCCACTACCAAGTCTCAAGGCAAATGAGTGTATTTTCTCTTGTGTATTCTCTCTCCCTGTCCCAGAGCTGAGGATCGAATTCATAGCCTTGTGCATGCTCAGCTCATCCTCAGGATGACACCCTGACTCACAGGGGAATTCCAAACTCCCTTTGCACACCAGAATCTTTATCAGTTCCTTGTGTGAAAGAAGGCAAATTCTCTTGTGTGGCTTCCCTGTTAGCCTCCTGTGACAGTTCTTTGCTGACCATGGCCCAGTAGCCCGGTAGGGCATCCTGATGTGGCATCCTGGTATGGGTGCAAGGCCCTCTGCAGTCTGACTCTCCCTGCCCCACTGGTTCCTTGTTTGCTCCTCACTACAAGCAACCAACATTCGCCAGGTAAACAAAAGCCTGACTGAAACAAATTAATAGAGGAAACATCTATCTTGCTAATGGTCTCTAAGCAGAGTCGTGCCAAAGAAGCAGATTACAGGGGAGTAGAGGGAGAGGCCAAGGGAAGATGCAGACCCAATGCACACCTCCAGGAACTTCCTTCAACTAGGCCTGATCTCCCTATATATAGCCCGTCATATTAAGAATCCACCAAAGGATTCATCTCCCTAGCAGGTTAGACCTTTTAAGGTCCAATCACCAAGCTGGGGTCCGGTCCAAGCCCCCAGTGCATGAGCCTGTTCCTGAGCACTTGGGTCCACACTCCTGCCACCTTAGCATTCCTATATTTCCAAAGAAATCAGGAATCAGAAACTGGTAAAGAAAACGGGTTTGTTTACGGCTTGACTGGGGAGAGCATGACTCCTGGTCTCCCTCTGCTCTGTGTCATGCTGTCACAGTCTTCTAGGACAGATGGAACAAAGGAAATCTGCGGATGAGATACTATCAGAACTGAGACGGATTCTCCTGCAGGACAGGGTGCAGCCTTTCCCTCCTCTAGCCTGGGGTTGTGAGGAAATGTTAATTCTTAGGGACTACTGTTTTAGGGTCTTTGATTCACCTATGAGGGACATTCAGATCCAAACCTGAAAACTATGGCACTAAAACACGCCATGCATCTCACATGCTCCGTCTTTGCTCAAGCTTCAGTCACATGCTCTTTCTGCTGTCCCTCTGCTATGGCCCGGATCAAGCCTTTCCTACCTGATCTCTCTTTCTCCCACTCAATTCCCTATTCACAGTGCTGTGTAAAGACAGCTAATCTTTCCTCACACATACTTTTATGGATGGCAGATTCACCCTGGATCGATTACACAGACAGGGCCCTAATACTGGTCTCCAATTTGGCCATTTACAGGGTGACTTTTGTGAGCTGTTTGCTACCAGTCTTTCGTAGTTTTTCTGTGGAATGATTTTAATAATAGGCTTATAGAGAAGATACAGGAAGTAATACATGTAGTAACAGACAATAAAATGCATAATAATGATAACTGATAGGCTTGATACATAGCAGCTTTCACTTTAACATAACATGCATGGCACTCTTGGCAGACTCTGCTCCAAGGACTTTACATATTTAATTCATTTAATCCTCCATGTGACCCCAACAGGTAGTAACTGTTATTATCCCTTTTATAGATTAACAGTCTGAGAGAAAGAGGTTAAGTGATTCCCCACCCCTCCCCAACATTATAGTTCATAAGTGACGAAGATGAGATTGGAATCTTGACACTTTGGCATCAGTCCATGTCTTTCAAATGATAATGTTTCCTAATTATGACTCAACATCAATATGGGTAAAACCCAGGACTCAGTCCCAGCCAAGGGTCATGGGGCCAATCCAGAGTACTGTGCTAGGTGAACCTTAAAAGGTTCAAGCTAGCTTTGGGTTTGCTTCCAGTCCCCTCATCCCACATGTGGGACAGGACAGAGAGAAAGGAAGCCTCATGTCATATCCACAAAGATTCCAGTTTGGCTTTTCCCCCAAAGCCAGACATCAAACCGCCACATGGAGAGGTAACTCCCATTACCCTGACACAAACAGCAGAAGGTGCATCTTTGCCAAGAGGTAGAGTTAACTGTGAAAACAAGCAGGGCATGCTCCTCAGCCTCTATGTCTAACAAGCTTCTCAGGAGGCCAGGTAGGCTGCAATGACAGCAGGTGTCCTGTGTGTCCACTGGCCACTTGCACAGGGGTGGGTAGGCGAATCGTGAAACGTCTCACTCATCATGTTTCTGGACCTTGGAGGCAGGTGACATTTAGCACAGCAGGAAATTAGACCACTAGGGGGTGCCTGGACACTTCAGTTTCCAGGCAGGAGCTCTCTTAGGACCTGAGCCTCACCGCTGTCCTGTGCTCTGTATCAGTCCCAGCGACTCAGCAAGCTAAGAGCCCTAAGAACTCGCTGCTCCCTTTCCCAGCAGCTCACCTTGCAGTCCATCCCACACAGCTTTGAGCATGGGACAGGTGTGTGGAGGAGGGTCATCATCCCTCTTAGGAGCCCATGTGGTTGAAGTTATATGTATGTATGCGTGTGTGTGTGTGTGTGTGTGTGTGTGTGTGTGTGTGTGTATGTGTGTGTTTTATTGCTGAACTAGGGACTGAACCCAGAGCCTCAGGCATGCTAGCCAAGCACTCTACCTTGAAGCTACATCCCCAGTCTTCTTTTTCTTTTCTTTCTTAATTTAAAAAAAAAAAAGCAAAAAAAATTTTAACTTTTTATATTTTGAGACAAGGCTGCTTAGTTTGGCCTTGAACTCTCTTTGTGACCTATGCAGGCCTTGAACTTGTGATCCTCCTGCTTCAGTCTCCTGAGTAGCTGGATTGAGGCATCTTAAACTTTCCCCATGAAATCCCCTTATCATCTAAAAAATCCTTATGTGACCTCAGGCCTCTAGGTATACAAAACACACATTAAAAACAAAACATTTACTGATAAAGACTCATCACAAGGAAATGCAGTTTAAAACAATTCTTTGCTGTACAGATAATTCTAGCATTGATTAGAGACGAAAGCAAATTTATATACTAATGACATGGACGTGCTTGTCTACTTTTACAGGGAGAATTAAACTGGGTAACTATTTGGTGCCAATGAACAGAGATCATCTTAACATGATTGATAGGAAGGCTATAAAATCACCAGCTTGAGAATGCCACTTGGAGTAAGCTTGCAGTACAGAGTGGCAGAATCTGTTTAGGAACATTTTCCAAATTGTTGGAAATTCTTCCCTAGACCTAAGACAAAGTTCACTTAAAGATTTAAATAAATAAATAAAGAAAGAAAGAAAGGAAGGAAGGAAGGAAGGAAGGAAGGAGAAAGAAAGAAAGAAAAAAGGAAAGAAAGAAAGAAAGGAAGGAAGGAAGGAAGGAAGGAAGAAAGAAAGATAGAGAGAAAGGAACTGAAATCAGCAATTCCAACAGTAGTTTTTAAACCAGAGATACTCACATACTACTTCCATGCTGAGGAACAATGGGAGGAAAGCATTAAGAGTCTTTGCTTTCTCTAATGAAACCATTATGTTTCTATAGCAGCACAAAACCTCTGTACAGTAAAATCACTGCAGTCCATCATAAGCAGGGTCTGGAACCAGAGCCAGGGTGTTTTAGCAACGTTTGCTGGTGTTGCATGGGGTGACGTCATACACAAGGTGAATAAGTGTACTGAGAACCAAGGCTGCATGCAGTAAGGTCCCAGGATGTAGCTTGGGTGAGCGCTTTCAGAAACACATTGAAATCATTACACTTTTGATTTTCAACTAATTTTACATCATGGTGTGTTCAGAAACATTTTCCTGTGACCAAGTTCTTCTCAACCCCCACAGTGTAAGAGGCTGGGCCTGGGATCACAGGCCTGCACCACCTAGCCCCAGGTGTAATGTAGTTACAGAGCATGAGTCTAGATCTCTTGTTGGCTAACTTTTCCTTGTTTTGATCATCTATTAGCCCATATGCTCTCCTGTTCTATCAAAAAGGACATTAAGAAAACTTGAAAAGCAGCCCCAAGAGGAGGACACTGGGGAAGGACTAAGAGAGCCCAGAATTAGGGTGAGGCAGAGGCAGCCTTGCCTGTGCCAGCCTGACTGTGAGAGCCTACATTCAGGTGCTCTGCCTCCTACCATTCCCTGGTCTGAATTGCCATTAGGCAGTACTCCGTAGTGATGAAAAATGGCTTCTTGCTGCTGCTGAATTTCAACTCCTTACTCATTCCCCTCCATTTCATTCTCCTAATCATGTATCTTCTTGCTCATTCCGATTAAGACACTGATTGCTATGTAATAATAAGACTTCCTCATTAGAAGCCTTCAGAATCAAAGCAGCTAACATTCATTCAGAACTTTCTGTGTATCCAGGGCTCTTTCAAATGCTCTGCCGGTACTGGCTCATTCAGTCCCTTCAACTGTATAATGAAGAAAGTACCTCTTTGCAAAACAGGTATGGTAACTAGGGCTCAGAGGGGTTCAATATGTGATTTCACGTGGTGTGCATTCAGCATACTGGCCACAGGAGACTCTGTTCTTGGGAGTGTCTGTTTTTATTTAAACAGACTATTGCCTTTTTGACTAGAGGTTTGGCATCACTGGCTTGTGATAATCTGCAAGACGGGATTCACTCATGTCTTATTCTGATCTGGTTCTGGCTAGGTGACTATGAATTTCAGGAAGAGAAACAGCATCTTACTCACTCTGTATTTCTACAGCTCTAGGTTCAGACTGGGTATCTACTCACTAGATATTATTTCATTGTGTTAGACTCCTGGTATCTCCACCACCCATCCTTCACTATAGGGTATGGGAAAGTTCCTGTTCTAGAACAGGCAGATAGCCATGACCTGTCCATCAATGGCCTGCAGGTGGCCATGACTTGTCCATCATTGGCCTGGAGATGGCCATGACCTGTCCATCGCTGGCCTGCAAGTGGTCATGACCTGTCTATCACTGACCTCCAGGTGGCCACGACCTGTCCATTGTTGGCCTACACACAGCCATAACTTGTCGATCACTGGCCTGCAGATGGCCATGACTTGTTCATCATTGGCCTTCAGATAGCCATGACCTGTCCATCACTGGTTTGCAGGTCGCCATGACCTGTCCATAGTTGGCCTGCCTTCCTCCAAGCCTCCTCATTTCTTTGTTCAGATTCAGCTTCTGGGGGTTGGTTCTGCCAGTCATGACAGACATATGTGTTTTAAAGTTATACCTTTTAGATTCATGTGAACAGGAAGGGCTAGAGAAACATACCTTTCATTTCTAATTGCTTGCCTTCAAGAATAAACAGAACACTATTATTCTATATCAATCCATTTAACATATTTTACATGTTTTTCTCCACCACATGCTTTCCCTGCCCTCAATATCCTTTTACAAAAAGCACAATTAGTTAATTGTTAGTGAATATATGTGCACGTGTGTGATTGGCTATGTACATGTGCAAAGATCAGAAGGTTGAGTGCTTTCCTCTACCACTCTCTGCCTATTCCTTTGAGGCAGAGTCACTCCCTGAACCTTGGGAGTGTTTTCTCAGTTAAGCTGGAGGTTGACCAGTCCTAGAGACCATCTCTTTCTGTTTTTTGCTGAGCTGTTGTCACAGGTGTGTTCAGGATGCCTGGATTGCTAGGTGGGTGCTGGGATATGAATTGTAGTCTTTAGTCTTTATGATTGCACAGAAATCTCTCTTAACTATTGAGCCAGCTGTCCAGCACCTACCCGTACTCCCCTGTCCAGTGTCCTTTATGGGTATTGCAAATCCAAATCCTTCATTTTTGTTCTCCGACCAACAACCATTTATTTATTTATTTATTTATTTATTTATTTATTTATTTATTTATTTATTTATTTATTTATAGCTTTTTTGAGATATGATTTATCTGTGTGGTCCTGGCTGTCCTGGGTCTTTCCAGTATTTCTCAAACTCAGAGATCCTCCTGCTTCTGCCTCCTGAGTGCTGTGATTAAAGGTGTACATTACCATGCCTGGTTCAACCACCTTTTTTTTTTAGTTGAAAATGGATTTTTTTCATACAATAAATTCCAATTGTGGTTTCCCCTGCCCCAACTCTTCTCAGATCCTCCTCCCCTCTCCACTCACCCAAATCTACAATCCTTTCTTGTTCTTTCTCAGCAGAAAACAAACAGGCATCTTAAAACAACAACAACAAAAACAAAAACAAAATCCCAAGCAAACATGAATAAGATAAAACAAACAAATGAACAGAAAAATGAAGAGCCAAAGGAAAAAACACAAGGAACACGTACAGACACAGAGACACACATTGGCACACACAGAAATACCCTAAAAGCACAAAATTGGAAACCCTAATATATAAGCAAAAGACTTGTTGGGTAAGAAAAGAGAATAGAAAAAGAAATGCCCAGACAAAGCATTGTGTGACAAAAAACCCTCCCCAAAATAACATGGAGTTCATTTTGTGCTTTGCATGGGGCCTGGCCTTAAGAGGAATTTGTCTACCTAGTGAGACTCCATTAGAGGAAACGAACTTTTCATTTGCTAGTAGTTATCATTTGGAGATAGTTTCTGGTCAACCACTGATTTTTTAACTCTGATAGACACAATTCTTATCTGAATAGGAACTTACAGATCGAGAAGCACCCACCAAATTCTGGAGTGACAGGAATCTGAAAGCTGCAGTGGTCTTTTCTGGACAAGTAGACATCCTGGAGAATCTAGATTCCCAGTGTAGGGTAGACTCTGCTTGAGAAACGAAGTCCAGCTGTACCTGGAACAATCTGGGACAAGAGTGACAGCAAGCAATGACCCCAACAGTCAGGCTGAACCAGAGCCAGACTTGCTTTGTCAGTGAGGTGAGCTTACCCGCTGTGTGCAGGAATTCTGTCTATGCATGTTATAGATTCATGAGATCGTCCATCTCCTTCTACCAGTATATTTCAGCGCATTAAAAATAAAAGGCCCCACAGATGCAGAGACCCACAGCCAAACTTTAAGCAGAGCTCGGGAAACCTTGTGGAAGAGGAAGAGAAGGATTGTAGGAGCCAGAAGGCTGGAGGACACCAGGAGAACACAGCCCACAGAATCAACTAAGCAGTGCTCATAGGGGCTCACAGAGACTGAAAGGATAGTCACAGAGCTTGCATGGGTCTGCACTAGGTCCTCTGCAAATATGTTGTGGTTGTTTAGCTTGAGTTTTTTGTGGAACTCCCAACAGTGGGAGTTGGAGTGTCTTAGACTCTTTGCCTGTTCATGGGACCCTTTTCCTCCTCCTGGGTTGCCTTGTTCAACCTTGATATGAGGGCTTGTGCCTGGTCTTATTGCACCTTTTTATGCCATGTTCTGTTCACATCCCTGAGAGGCCTGTTCTTTTCTGGAGGGAAATGGAGGAACAGTGGATCTGGAGGAGAGGGGAGGGCATAGTGGTGGTGGGGACACGGAGTGGGAGGAGTGGAGGAGAGGACGCTGTGTTGGGATGTATTGTATGAGAGAAGAATAAATAAAATAAAAATATATGTACTTTAAGAAGTTAAAAAAAATGAAAAAAGCTCCCACATCACTTCCTGTGACCATAGCTGATTAAACCCAAGAATTTCTGAGTCTTTATTCTGTGTCCTGATATCATTCAAACCCCCAAACTTAAATAATGACTTTGCCAGATCTCTTCTGTAGAAACAATGGGTTTAGAGTCTTTTCTGTGATAAGCGGATTTGGGACGATCTGGGTATTATGTGTAAAGTTGCTTATATATTTTAAATGAGCCTTATTTTTTCTACTTGTGTATCTGTTGCTTTAAAAAGGTCCTCCAGAGTTTGTGTGATGCTTTCCTTGCCAAATAAACAAGTCCGGGCATGCTATGTTCCCTCTCTGTACAAGCCTATGTTCAAGTCACCCAGGATAGCGTGCCGTTGGTATAGAATCTCTCCCGGAGTGATGCTAGGAGTTCAACTCTTTCTTAATAAGCCCAGTCAGTATCTAGAAATAGTCGATGCCACTTCGTTATGCAGGAATTTCTCTACTCAGCAAAGATACTTTCCTTCTATGGGGGAAACAGGTGCTGACCGGCTTTCTTTACCACACTTACATAACCATCCTTAGTGTGTCTCTGCTCTGGGGCCTCAGGATGAGGGAATTTTCCCTGCTGTCTCTACTATGGGCTTTCCTCAGGCAAGCTTGGAAAACCTGTCTCCTGCCATGCACTCCCTCTCTGTGTCTTTCAGGCTTCACCTGTGTTGCTTCTCAAACTCCACTGGCTGAATTGGATGTGGAGCACATGAATGCTGAGGGATGGCTCAGTGCATGGAAGCGTTTAATAAATATTGCTCCAGAAAGGATTGCTTCTCTGAGCACATGACAGTGATGGACTTCTCGGAAGGCTTCTTTATGTCCGTGAATAATCAAAATGCGTTGAGCATATTTTTATCTCAGCTCCTAGTAATATTGACAAAAGGGCTATTTTTAGTTTGTTAAGGAAATACTCCACCAGGAAAGGTAGCTTTTGAGGAGGAGGAGGAGGAGGAGGAGGAGGAGGAGGAGGAGGAGGAGGAGGAGGAAGAGAACTAATCAAAATAAAATCGACTGGAAAAGGATTTTGATAAATTCTTTTGTTTTCTCTCTGAGAGACTTGGGAAATGATGGGAAAGGGAGTGGAGAGGACCGCTCATCAAGAGGTGTTTTAAGAAATTTGCTGGCTTCTATTTCTGGAAGGTTTGCATTGACATTACTAACAGAGACAAATGAAGGAAGAGGAAACACGGCTCGTTAGCTCATTTCTTCTGAAGGCTGATGGATAATGTCTCCACGTATTTGGGATGGCCAAGGACAGAAAACAGTGTCACAGGATGGAGAGACTCTCGCATCAGTGGGGAGTGCAGCTGATAATGGAAGCCATTTTCTACTATTGTATAATGTATCTTTGAGGTACCTCTGACATAGATGTCTAGAATGTTCTTCCTCTGACCCTCTCACACAGCCAACTCCTCATTGGTATGGTTTTACCCCAGGACCCGGCTCCTGTAGGCCATCAAGCTCTGTTTATGCTCAAGAATGTGTTAGAAACAGGCACCACAGGTAACAGCATAGCTTTCCTCTTCCTTTGAGGGATGATGGTTTACTTTATTCTGGATAGCTCATATTACACTTAAATGTTTCCACTCAAGTTGTCAAAGGCCCAATTCTCCTCTTTTTTCAGAATAAGCTATGTAGACCAGCCTTGATCCTCAGCCTTGATCTCAAAGAGATTTGCCTGACTCTGACTCTAGAGTACTGGGATTAAATGTGCAAGTCACCACAGTGGGCTCCCTTTTCCAGATTCTAAAGGTAGAAATCTCTGTCTCATCAGCCAGATGGGAAGGTCATCCCCTCTCCCATGGTGCCACACCCAGTCTGCACTGTTCCTCCAAGCCTCAGTCAGTCCCATTTATTGAGAATGAAGTGAGACAGGAAAGTCTCATAATGAATTTTAAGCTGGCTCATTTATTATTTTGCTTTGCACTTTTGAAAACTAGTATTGCCGGGCGGTGGTGGCACACGCCTTTAATCCCAGCACTGGGGAGGCAGAGCCAGGTGGATCTCTGTGAATTTGAGGCCAGCCTGGTCTACAGAGTGAGATCCAGGACAGTCACCAAAACTACACAGAGAAACCCTGTCTTGAAAAACCAAAACAACAACAACAACAACAACAACAACAACAACAACAACAACAATTATTTATTTTTCTGGCTGTAGAAGTGCTAATTCTGATGTTAAAATTTCAGGAAAAACATATTTAAAAAATTAAAATCCCACAAAATAAAAATGCTATCAGTTTGGTGTCTTTCCTTCCATATTGTATTTTCTGGAGAAAAACGTAAGTATTTGGCAAATACGTATGTGTGCAGTAGTCAGTTTATTGTTGCATTGAACAAAAGGGCTTGGGGGGACAACATAAAAGGGGTGCTGTCTATTGTAGCTTACGGTCGCAGAGATTTCAGATGATGCTTGGCCCAGTGCACTCAGGGAATGTTATGGTGGCAGAGTAGAGGTGTGTGTGTGTGTGTGTGTGTGTGTGTGTGTGTGTGTGTGTGTGTG